>OZ022423.1:6268631-6422730 GCA_963989365.1 Rhimphoctona megacephalus
CACGATCGGTGACGTAAATGCTGAGAAAAAACTTTGCACGGGCTCCAAATCACGCAAAAGTCACCTACACATTCAAGAATCAGACGTGTCTGTATACAACACCAAAGCCGGCTGAAAGTGTCTCTCGAGTTTCTGATTGGTTCATTCTGACGACACCCATATATATATAACACTATCAAAGGTCTCATGTCCTCGCGGCTAACTTCACGGCGCTGTCGCAGACCGACGTCACATGAGACTTCCTCCACCACGTCGCTATATATATATATATACCGAACCGCGGAAAGTTTGACAGGTCGAGTGTTGTTATTATCTCTGAATAAAACGATTCACCGTGGTGGGAGTAAAAACTGAAATTCATTTTCTTTAAGGATATATATAAGGTCAAATCCGCAGTACATCTATTTATTTTTTAAGGTTAATCTTTATGTCGAAATGTCAAGTGCCGAATCATTCCTTTTGTTTTTTATGATGTCTAATGAAAAAAATATGTCATTTTGTATAATAATTTACGATTTTTAATGAAATTGATATGCAACTTGATATATGTGGCCGAGTACAAATTGAGCCAATCAGATAATTTCATTTCTGTCCCGAGAAAATGTGGCAACAATGCTACACCCAGCCATGACAGTCAACTACAGCTGATCATTCCGAGACCGGCAGTTGAAGCGTGCTGCGTTGCCGCATCTACGTGTCCGATATGATGGACGTATTAAATTGAACAACAGTTTACAGAACGCTAATGAAACGTCAAAAGTTAACCATGAATATCTTCACAACGACATCGGGAACAGTAGTTTTTTTTTTCGTGAAAAAATTGAAAAATGTATGAAGTTTCTGAAAATTCTTTTTTTGGCCAAACATTGACTACAATACATATACTTTTTTTATCATTTTAGTTTCATTTTGTCAACTTCTGGTACAAATAACACGGAGTTAAATGAGGCTTTAATTCTTACGTATTTGTTTCAAATCATCGGCTAAGTGCCTTTTTCTTTTTTCCGAAGGATGCAGCGTGATAAACTCTATCATATTAGTCATTTTTATGGAAAGTTAGACGACTTGATATATTTTACATACATCCTTAATTACGAAGCTCAGGAGGCATATGATGATTTGAAAATTGATCTGGAGATTTATTACGAAAAAATACTTCGATTGAGCCTTAAATCAGCACGATTAATGCCGTATTTGCTGAGAAAAAACTTTGCACAGGCTCAAGATTATGCTGACATCGAAGTATTGGCATGTCTGTATACGACACAATGAAAGGCCTCTTGACGCCTTCCGAGCTTGTGATTGGCCATTCCGTTTCATCTTTCTCTACCTATACCACGCAAAGTCTGAACGGAGTTTTCGAAATGAGAATGAGTGCTTATACGCGAGACGTGTTTGTGGATAAATTCGGGAAAAAAATTATTTCGCGATCTGTGAATAAATAAATAGTTCGAAGTACTCATACCGCGGAAAGTCTGAACGGAGTTTTCGAAGTGAGAAGTTCTTATGCGGGACGTGTTGTGGATAAATTCGGAAAAAAAAATTATATCGCCATCTATAAATAAATTTATTCACAAATCGCGAAATAATTTTGGATCGTACGCGTACGATCCAAAAATGATTTCTTTAATATAAATTCAATGACAGCAATTTAGAGTTTCATTCAAATTCACGTATTTTTTATTTTTTCCCCCTTTCGATCGCGACTAATTAGAATCTCGTGGCTTAAACAGTACTGAAAATATTAATCTTTTTTCACGAACATTTGTGAGGTTATAAATATCGAGGTTAGGTTCAATCGACTCTTGGTTACAGCAATAATAAGAAAGTGATGGTGTGAAAATAGTGAAGTGCTTTTAATCAACTTTCGAACAGTGCTGAAATGAATATACATTCTTTTATTATTGTTAACCCTGCAGTTTTTATTTTCCACACTTAACTCTTCGACGGAATTTCTCTTTCGCGATTAAATGTTCCTCGTATAAGATTTCTTGAGAAATCGTTCTTTCGTTTCTTTGATAAATATGAAATAGTGTACGTTGAACTGTTAATCATGATTGGTGTGAATCGATGTAAATTTGGAAAAGGAACTCTATAAAACTAATAATGAGTGTCAAAAAAATGTATATGGCAAAGTTTGTTATTATCATGCCGAGTTTTGAGCAGTGTTTAATAAATATTTTTTTTTAACTGTACACCGTTGACAATTTATTTTATTGGTCCCTTTCCTCTTTATTATAAAATGTTCCTCGCTGGCCATAATAAGATTTGTACATCATAAAATGTTCCTTGCATGATAATTGTTGGTCCATTCCAAAAGATTTTCGACGTCGTTTTTCTATCCAAAATATGGTGTAGAATCATCTCGCGTTTGATGAATTAATAGACAAATACACTGTCAACCTGCATCTGGATATATATGGATGCCTCTGGATGATAACCGTAGTAAGTAATGATATATCTTTATGTCAAAATGGCTCGTATAATATATCTTTATGTCAAAAGACTATGGCGGTATATACTCCATATCCTATCAAAATTTGTATCTTTGGATTGCAACGAATGCCTATAGACTCTGGAAATTCTGTGAAGCGACAAATGTACCAAGTATTTCCACTTTTTGGCTCCGATCGTAGCATTATGAATTGAACATTTTGTTATGAAAATTCTTCGGTTGCTCATTTGTCAATGGGATCAAAAATATTGTCTTCGGAACACCGTGGATATATGCAAAATTTCAGAATTTTGTTTGGCTCAATATGCTCTATATTTTTTCACATCCCCGCTTTAATTGTAGCATAATGAATTTTAAAAAATTGTTTCAGAAAGTCTTCCGATGTGTTTTTTCTGACATTATCAAAATTTATATCTTTGGATTGCAACGAATGCCTACAAACTTCGGAAATTGTGTGAAGCGACAAATGTACCAAGTATTTCTACTTTTTGCCTCCGATTTTAGCATTATGAATTGAACTTTTGTTATGAAAATTCTTCAGTTGCTCATTTGTCAATGGGATCAAAATTATTGTCTTCGGAACGCCATGAATATATGCAAAATTTTAGAATTTTGTATGGCTCAATATGCGCTCTTTTTTTTCACTTCACCACTTTAGTTGTAACATTATGAATTTTGAAAAATTGTTTCAGGAAGTCTTCCGATGTCCTTTAACTGATATTATCAAAATTTGTATAATTGAATTGCAATGGATACCTACAGCCTTTGAAAATTCTGTAAAGCGACAGATGTGCCAAGTATTTTCCCTTTTGCTCATTTGTCGATGGATTAAGAATTGCTGCCTTCAGAATGTCATGCATACATGCAAAATTTCAGAATTTTGTTGGGCCCAATGTGCGCTACATTTTTTCAATTCCCTAATTTAGTTGTAGTATAATGAATTTTGAAAAATTGTTTCAGGAAGTCTTCTGATATTTTCTTACTGATATTATCAAAATTTGTATCATTGGATTGCAACGGATATCTACAGACGTTGGGAATTCTGTAAAGCAACAAATGTACCAAGTATTTCCACTTTTTGGCTCCGATTGTGGCATTAAGAATTAAAAATTTTGTTATGAAAATTCTGCGGTTGCTCATTTGTCAATGGAATCAAAATTATTGTCTTCGGAACGCCATGAATATATGCAAAATTTAAAAATTTCATTCGGCTCTATTGAGCTATATTTTTTCACTTTCTCACTTTAGTTGTAGCATAATAAATTTTGAAAAATTGTTTTAGGAAGTCTTCTGATGTGTTTTTACTGATATTATCAAAATTTGTATCATTGAATTGCAACAGATACGTACAGACTTTGAAATACTTGTGAAGTAACAAGTGTGCCCAATATTTCCACTTTTTTGCTGGAATAGTGGCATTATTAGGACTTCAAAATTTTATTATGAAAATTATTCGCTTGCTCATTTTTGGATGGGATTAAAATTATGATCCTGAAGTTTGCAACGTTGGAGTCCAACGAAATGATCTAAAAAAACTTCAATAAGTCCAGTAATTCTCCAATTTTGTTCCCTGCCGGATTTGCAATTCGTAGTTTTTCAACCTACACCAATAATTCGTGAAATAAAAAATTGGTGAATTACAAACATTTTTTTTTTCGTTCATTTCGTTGGACTCCAACGTTGCAAACTTCAGCGTCGTTTAAAATTTGGCTTCGAAAAGTAATGGCTATATGCAAAATTCATAAACTTTATTGAGCCCGATGTGCGGTATGCTTGAGTTGTGGCATGATTAATTCAAAAAATTGTCAGAAAGTCTTTGGTTCCTTTTTTCTGGAAGTATAAAAATTTGTTTCATTGGAACGCAACGTATACTTACAAACTTTGGAAATTTCCTGGAGCAACATGTGTGCTCAGTATTTCTACTTTTTGGCTCCTATTGTGGCATAACGAATTGAAAAATATTTTCAAAAAGATTTGCTCTACGGATGCTCTGGTTGTGATGGTACGAAAATTTGCACGAAGATAATGCAACTGGTACAACTCAACTCGATCCATTTTCTTGGGCACAGTACTGATCTAAGTTTGCCCGCTTTGTTGAATTTATTGTTTTAAAATATCCATAACATACTTTCTGAACTTTTCGAAATTCAAAGATAATATTAAAATACCTGTAAGTTCTAGTTTTGATGCTTTCACGGCCATTATTGTTATAAATATCAAAATTTGCATCAAAATTTGTATCATGGGAATGTAGCCGATACCTACAAACTTTTAACATTTTGTGAAGCGCCAAGTATTTCCACGTTTTATCTTTGATTGTGGCATTATGAATTGAAAAATTTATTACAAAAAATCTTCGGCTGCTCATTTTTGGATGGGATTAAAATTTCTGTCCTCGGAACGCTATAGATACATCCAAATTTTCTGAACTTTGTTGGGCTTAAAGTGCACTATGTTTTTTCACTTTTCCACTTTAGTTATGGCATAATAAATTTAAAAAGTTGTTTCAGAAAGTCGTCGGGTGCTCTTCTGCTGATAGTATCAAAATTTGTATCATTGGAATGTAGCCAATATCTACAAACTTTGAACATTTTGTGAAGAGGAGACATGTGTGTTAAGTATTTCCACTATTTAGCTCTGATTATGGCATAATAAATTGAAAAAAATTTATTCCAAAGGCTTTCCTCTACAGTCGCTCTGGGTTTGATGGTATAAAAATTTGCTCAAAGCTAATATGACTAATACAACTAAATTCATTTCATTCTCTTGGGTACGATCCTGATCTGAATTTGTCCGCTTTGTTCAATATATTGTTTTGGAGTTCCCATAACATACTATTTGAACTTTTCTATATTCAATGAGAATATTGAAATAGTTGTAACTTTTTATTTTCATGGTAGTAACTTCTTCAATGGTATTGACAAATAATCATGATTCCACCTTGTTAATAAAAATAAGAATGAAAAAATGCGTGAACTTTTTTCACAATAGATTCGATATGTTTTCTCTAAACATACGTGAAACTGGTTTTTTATTTTATCATTAATCAAAAATGAAAAATTTCGAAAAAAATCGCCCCATTTTTATCAACAAGCTGAAATAAGCGTAATATTTTTTACCACAAATCTACAAATATAGCAAAGAGATACTGCTGTTTAATATGTTTATTTGATAAACACAAATTCAAATAGCCACAAATTCTATGGAAAAGTTCTGACTCTTCTAATCTTGCTCTCAAAAGCTTTGTAAATTTTTGTATCAGACTCCCAGTTCCCGACTTATTTTAGCCTGATTCCAGAAAGGTAAATCGAAATGTCAAAAAAATTTGACTGGCTCGAGAATTAAAAAAATGCCAAATTGAAAATTCCAAAATACGTGCCCCTTTATTTCATGAGGAAAAAACCTGACTCGAAGTAGAAGGGGTCAGGGTTTGGAAATGAAAAGGCGATAATTTCCCAATATAACCTTTTTCTAATCTATATAAAGCGAGATGTTTCAAAAGAAAGAGAAAAAACGCATCATATCACGCATAAAAACCCCCTCGCGGAAAAAACCTGGACAAGTACATTTGTTGACCGCCGTTCCCATATTTATCCACTAATATACATACACTGCAAAAACCTGTTCTCGCAAAAATCCCTAAGAAAATCAAATCCTATCAAAAAGTAAGAAAAGTAACCACTCTCAAAAAATGTATCAAATAAATTCAAATCACACAAAACAAAATGAGTTAATCCTCACGAAAAGCTAAGGTTGGGTTTCGCAAAAAGTTATAAAATAAATTGAGCTATACTAAAATAGATGTGGCCAAGTACGGGAGGCTTTATCGTGTGATAAAATCTTCAAATAATGTTGAATGTTGATAGAGAAAAGAATCATGTTCGAAAATGCAGTTGTTTTACCAACCAGAATGAAAATAAAAACTCTGTATCAATAAGGGTCCGAAGCAAAAAAAGATTGCAAACGAAAAAAAATTAGATGAAAAAGAATTTCGGCCGAAGTACTTGGCGAGGTTGTCACCATGACCGATACATTATGTAAATTAAGTGAAAAAACATTCGTCAAGTACTTCGGCCGAATTCTTTTTCAATCAAATTTTTTTCTATGTTTTATAAAACAATTTGTAAGTCAAGGATGATGCATCATATTCTTCCGTCATTTCATCTTTGAAAGAATAATAATTCTGAGGCTCCTGACAGTAAAGTTAAATATAATTATCTATTTATAGCTTAGACCGAAATTGCTAATATCCTCGCTGCCTTTTCGCCCCTGAATGCCTTATTCTAATACACAACTTGAAAGCTAATGATAAAGTATTTAATTTTCTGAATTTTCGCCTCGGGGAAAAATTGGTACTTGACGTCTCTTCTATAACACCTTCCTGCCAAGCTATAATCGAATAATAACCTATCAACGAATTACTAACATCTCGAAAATACTTCGAGTCTGTAGTTAACTCTTTTGAAAACATTATAACTTTTTTTCTTATCACAGGAACGAAACGCTCCTATATTTAAACAATCTCAATAACAAGGAATTTATGGTAGAAAATCTGTATCATTCTCTTATGTCGAATTAGTAGTATGAGCAATGCTGATTCCTGACATTGAAATAAATCGATCATGTAATGATGCAGACACGTTGTAAGTTTTTTTTGTTATATACAGGCTCTATTGGAGTTTATATAAAACGAAATATGAAAATACTATAGAAAAAAGAAGTGATATCAAATAGCAAAAATCCCCTCCCGGGGAAAAAAACCTGGACAAGTACATTGGTGGTCCTTCATTTCCCTATGATATCACAAAAAGTCCAAAACCCCACTTAATTTTTTTTTTTTTAATGTTTACTAATTTTATTCATATCCCGGAGGGAAACCAACCATATAGATCACGAAATATCCGGCCAAAAAACCAGACTTCACAATAAATGTTACTTTGAATTTATTTCCACAGAACAACACAAGAATCAAAACATTAAAAAATCAGCATTATCAAGATGAGAAAAATGCCACTTATAATTGGTGTGTAAGAAGTATCAAAAGTCTAAAAAAAAATGAAAAAAGATGGACATCTAAGTTACGTGCAGCAGTAAAATTTTTGATATCGGTACTAGGACAAGTATTTCTTTGGTGACTGAGAAGATATCAATATGGAAGTACCGGCAACGTAGGGCATGCAGTTGGTGCATTGCTTCTAGGATCTCCTAAGTCGAGTAGCTACTTTTGTTTTGGCTATAGCGCGAACAATGTTGCCAAATAGTATTTACTTATATGACCTAATGAAACAACATTGCCTGCGCCGTGGCTAAAACAACGAAAAACATTCAGAAACCAGTCGAAAACTCGACACACAAACGCAAGAACAGGAAGTTTCGCATAAGATCCCGTACTTTTGTAATGTTAAAAAAGGGCTTTAATTTATGTTCGTACATGATAGCACAGTTTTGTTTGATTGGTAATAATTTGATGAACGTTCACCACCGTACGTTGAGCGTATACGCACAGAGTACTTGTCCGGTCCATAACTTTTTATTTGATTTTTACTTGAATGAGCAATTTTAATAAAACGTTATGGGCCGGACAAGTACTCTGTGCGTATACGCTCAACGTACGGTGGTGAACGTTCATCAAATTATTACCAATCAAACAAAACTGTGCTATCATGTACGAACATAAATTAAAGCCTTTTTTTAACATTACAAAAGTACGGGATCTTATGCGAAACTTCCTGTTCCTGCGTTTGTGTGTCGAGTTTTCGACTGGTTTCTGAATGTTTTTCGTTGTTTTAGCCACGGCGCAGGCAATGTTGTTTCATTAGGTCATATAAGTAAATACTATTTGGCAACATTGGTCGCGCCATAGCCAAAACAAAAGTAGCTACTCGACTTAGGAGATCCTAGAAGCAATGCACCAACTGCATGCCCTACGTTGCCGGTACTTCCATATTGATATCTTCTCAGTCACCAAAGAAATACTTGTCCTAGTACCGATATCAAAAATTTTACTGCTGCACGTAACTTAGATGTCCATCTTTTTTCATTTTTTTTTAGACTTTTGATACTTCTTACACACCAATTATAAGTGGCATTTTTCTCATCTTGATAATGCTGATTTTTTAATGTTTTGATTCTTGTGTTGTTCTGTGGAAATAAATTCAAAGTAACATTTATTGTGAAGTCTGGTTTTTTGGCCGGATATTTCGTGATCTATATGGTTGGTTTCCCTCCGGGATATGAATAAAATTAGTAAACATTAAAAAAAAAAAATTAAGTGGGGTTTTGGACTTTTTGTGATATCATAGGGAAACGAAGGACCACCAATGTACTTGTCCAGGTTTTTTTCCCCGGGAGGGGATTTTTGCTATTTTATCAAAATTGTTGTGATGAGACTAGTCACCATTAAACTGTCACATCGATGATCTTTATAGCCTTACAATAACCTGACTATTTTGTAAAATAGATTGCAATCAGCTGGTCTTTTCCGCGAACGACACTTCAAGGATTATCAGAATGTTACCAGTATTACTAAAAAAATACGTGAACCCGGATAATCCTTCATAATGCTGTAATTAATTATTAAATATTACGGAAACAACTTTCGAAAATTTTCGAAAGCAGTTGGGATCTACGGTCCTTCCTGTGAAAGAGTCTTGTAGCGATCTCGTCTTTGACAGGTATATCTATATACAAATGTACTTGTCTCGAATCGCTACCGCGAACTCTTAATATCACTAGACAGCGACTGCGGATAAAATATGAGCATCAAAATGTGTGCAAAAAGACTATCAAAAAAATTATCATTTTTTTTATGCAACGAAAAAATAAAAAATTAATATCTTTAAAATGCTTCAAGCTACTAACAGAGTTCCAGTTAGTCACGATCGAAAAAGAAAACGTGAATCCGAAACATTCTTTACAATTGTGTGATTAAATAAATATTAAAATAATAATTTTCGGAACAATTCGAAAACGGTGACACGACAAAATGCCAATGACAAAACGCCGTGTTACTAAATGCCCGTGACTATACGCTGAGCGACTATATGCCGACTGGACTATGCGCCGATCGCAAAACGCCGATGCAACTATACGCCGATGCAACAAAATAAAAAAAGTGAATTTACCCCAGCTACACACTACGGGGTCCAATGGACCAACAGCAACATTACATTTTCACCTTTTTTTCACCACACGCCTTTTCATAAACGTAATAACTTTTTATCAAACGACTTTTTGGCTTCACTGATTGCTTTTTCGTATTGGTCGGAGTCTGTTGTTTCGATTTCACTACAATTAAACTTCAATAGACGCATTTATTACAATGTTATAGAACAATAAAAGTCAGCGGTCCAATAGACCGATAGTATGCAAGTAAGGTACTAAAAGTTATAGTGTGTAGCTAGGGTTAATAATTATAGTCTGCGTACGGTTAATCGTGTGAGAGAATCACTGCTATAGTCTACATTTATAGAATGAGAATGATTATTGTAATCTGCAATTCTCTCATATTATTATCATATCATATCATTATTATGATCTGCAAAATATTAATAAATCGTGTGATAGAATTATCATATTATTATTATGATTTTTAATTATATAATATCGTGTGATTTTATCACACGACTACCAGGCATTTGTCCAATTTTAGTATTAAACAATCCTCGGATCGTGATGTGCACGATGCCACTGAAGTTACTTCCAAGTCAATTATTCGTGTTTGTTGGCTGTTATTGAAAAAGTAAGTATTGCTGTATGGTTTGCTAAGTCGGTTGTATTTCGGTGTATGGTATGATATGATGATGTATGGTGTAGTGATGACGTACGCTGTAATATGCATACTTAGGATGGTTATTCCTTAAATAATGTCCTTAAATCCTTAAACATTTCCACTAGAAATGAACTGACAGCGGTAGGTGCGCGGTCGGTATATGGCTCCGGCGATCTTCAAAGTTAAGCAGCCTCGGGCGAGGCCAATACTTCGTTGGATGATCGCTTAGCCATGCACCGGCTCGCGCATCAATCGCTGAGCGGGAGGTAATTTTTCTGAGTCTCTGATGGTGTTAATCAATTGAAACTCAGTAAAAATATGGCCGCTTGTATCAGCCGTTCGTTTTTTACTTTAACTTCGACAAGTGCGGATAGTTTTTTTAAATGTATCGTCTCGAGTCGCTACCGCGACTCACAATAAGGCTTTCGTTACATTTTTTATATTGAAAAAATCCAAATAATATTTTCTGTCGTTTTCAATCATGATTTCAACTATAAAATGATAAATATAATTGAACATGAAATGGAAGTTAAAATTAATGAACGTAGAAAAGGAATAGATGTCATCAAAATAAAAAGTACAAGGCTATCGTTATATTCTTTCTTTTAATATCAAAAATATAACGAAATAACTATACGGAAGTCTTATATTTCACATTTTGGTCTTTAATTTCTTTGTTACGTTCATTGATTCTAGCTGCCCTTTCGTTTTCAGTTATATTTATTATTTTGAAATTGAAATAATGATTACAAATGTCCGAAAAAAGCATCTAGATTTTTTCTTAATGCAGGGCACAATAATATTTTTTTACTCATATGAATTGAATGATTTACAGAGATGTTCGCTGAAATGACAGAAGTAACACCACGACAATCGGTATCACCAATATCTTAACTACATTTTTTACTCGAGGAATTGTAATAACTGTTATAGCAAAAGAAGTTGATAGAGCAACGTTACTTAAAACAACAAGTTTTTCGAGCTGTTTGTAAGGTATTATAAGGCTTGTAATGATCTATTCTGTTTTTATTAAAAAATATCGAATCTTTATGTTTTATCAGATCCAAAATGGGTTACATTTACTCACGATGATCACCACCATATCCCTGAAGAAGATAAATCGGGAATCCATCTAGGTTCTTAGACAAATCCGGATCGGAATCCATCTAGATTCCCTGATAGATTCAGATCAGGATCCTCCATAAACCCAGATCGGGACCCCGAGCAGAATCCTAATCGATCCCGAAAAAATTTCTACACGGCGTGTGATCGTGGGAAAATACTTGGTTCTATTATATTGCGAATAAAATTGAAAAAAAAAAATTGATAGGATAAAAAAAATTAATAACGAAATGTCCCGACGAGCGTACTAGGCTTAAAACTTAACTAGGCTTAAACGTAAAAATAACAGTTTTCCTTAAAAAAGTTATGAAGAAAATCAAAGGAGATAATCTCAATCACGGTAGGAAAATACATTTTTTACTTAGAAAGGAAAAAACTGATTGAAGTTTTTACTTTCAGTTACTTCAATCAGTTTTTTCCTTTCTAAATAAAAAATGCATTTTCCCACCGTGATTGAGATTATCTCCTTTGATTTTCTTCATAACTTTATTAAGGAAAACATTTTATTAATGTTCTACATATATTCATAAATAAAAATACTTGTCGAAACAAACAATTTAAATCCGTCATTCACTTGCTGGATTTTTCAGGAAATGATAGATATTTGAAAAAAAAATCGCGAAATTTAAAAAAAATTCTTATTACATAAACTTGTTGAGATGACAATGAAAAAAAAAACAGGTATAAGTTACGTTTGATGAGCTTAAACAAAAAAAATATGAAAAAATAAAAAATGCAAAATTGAAATAGTGGCCGGTTTGGCGTGGAATGCCCCATATGAACATGTTCTGAAAAATCCTGAGTTCAAATAAAGTTGTATCTTCTGTACAGGGAGTCTACGATATTTCAAGTTTCCTTTGATGTAGAAATGTTCAAGATATTTTTGTCAGCAATTTCGAAAAAGCACTTTTGAAAGAAAAAGTTTTTAATTTTTCGCAAGTATCTTTGAAATTTGCAGCAGGCGGTTCAAATGCGGTTGCAAATGCTGCTCCTGTCCATGACACAAGAAAATGTACAACTCAGGAAATGAATTTTCAGACCTGCACGGCTGAGCACGACTCTATAATCAAGAGACTCGATATGAATTTATATCTAGAATTTTTGTCAAGAGACTCAGTAGAGTCTCGGGACAAGTACATTGACAGCTCTGTCGTCTGCTGGTCCGAGCTCGCCGAAACTTTCTCTAAATAAAGCAATTCGCGGTGGTGGGGGTAAAACTGGCATGTCATTTTTTCGAATTATGAAGCTCAGGGGTCATTCCGTAATTTCAAAATTGAACTGAAGACTAATTGAGAAATTCTCTTTCGATAGAGCTCAAAATCAGCACGATTGGTTGCGTAATTGCAGAGAAAAAACTTTACACGGGCACAAGATTATGCAAAAGTTACTAACACATTCAAGAATTTGACGTATCTGTATATACCACCATCAAAGGCCTCTCGTCCCTCTCGAGTTTCTGATTGGTTGGTTTCTGACTGTACCGATATATCTATATATATTATATACCATCATCTGTAATATTTTTTATATGTGTAGCAGCAGCGTGTGAGATGTGATGGTCATAAAAAAACGGAGTTTTGACGTTACGAAGTGCGGGACAAAGGCAAATAAAAAAAAATGTTCATCGCATAGTTCAGTGTGACATAATATAACATTAGTTCAGTAAAATTGGTTCTGTTATCAAATCTCTGACTGACCATACTGTGATTGTACATCTTTTCTATATATCGAAAAGTTTCCGCGGAAAGTTTGAGCGAAATTTTGATAACATCAGTGAAAATATTTTCATTTGTTAGAAATAATTAATACTATAATGATGCATGCTTTTATAGGATTTACGGTGAGAAAATATAACCTCAACCGCAAGTCTATCCTAGTGTTGTCAAATAACGAAATGCGTAATGACATCGATAAATTAAAAAAAGGTTATGTCAAAATTCAATGGAAAAAGAAGTATTATGCATTGCTTTAAGGTAGTACATACGCAACATGGTCTGAGACCGAAAGTTTTGATATTCCAAACTAATATTGTTTAGATTATCCTACACGTATTGGTAAAATTTCAATTATATTGACCATCCAGTTATCGAGATATTTGCTTTTGAAATTACCATTTTTAACACGCGTTGCATAAGGCAAACCCTGTAATATATCACATTTCTATTAATATAAAAAAATGGGGAGACAGAAACCAATGAAAAACTGTGCAATCATAAATAGGCATTGTACGATTACGGTCAAAACAAATTATCACTTTTTATTATAAACTTTCCGAGTTGTGAGGATTTAAAGTACGAAATGCGTGACAAAATTTATTCGGCTGAGTCCGTCTGACAATGCATAACCTGTCAATGACGTGAAAAAGTAAGGTTAGAAGGATGCGTGTAGGACAGGCCTCGCTAAAAGTTTTCGACCGCAGGAAACTGGACTATTCAAAAAATTGATGCTATTTTATTTACAGTGTTAAATTTGGAATTTTAAATGGTTAAATATTTTACGGATGTAAATCGAGAACAGGTCATTTCTTCACTTTTTTAAAATTATTGCCCATTGTCAAATCTGAAAGTAAATTTACTTTTGAATGGGACTGTCTCAACTGTTCTACCTTAAGTGTTTCAATACCCAGCGAAAAAAATAGGTTCGCTAACCTATATCTCCGATTTTTTTTTTTTAATCTTAAATTTTATTCCCCTATGAGGAAAGCGAACGCGCAAATGTTAGATGTTGATGAATTCAAATAATCCATCGAACCCTTTGGTCAAATAAAAAGTGTGCAAACTAGATTTGTTGTGGCATTATTATTTTATTTAAAAAGTTGTCCTATTTTTCTCCATTTATTTTAGGTTTGCCCTTCGATCACTTTATTTTGCCTCATTGGTAAGCAATAGCTCCATACCAAATATGTGTATTTCTACGTCTCCGCTACAACTGCGGCAATATGAATTGAAAAATTTGTTACAAAAAGTCCTCGGTTGCTCATTTTTGGATTGGATCAAAACTTCTGTCTTCGTGACGCAATGGACACACTCGAAAGTTGAAAATTTAGTTGGACCCGATGAATGTTTTTTTTTATTTTTGAATTTTTCTCTTCAGTTGTGGTGTGATGGAATCAAAAAGTTATTTCAAAAAGTCTTTGGGTGCTCTTTTTCTGATAGTATCATTGGATTTGTATCATTGGAATACAATGGATACCTACAAACTTTGAAAATTTTGTGAAGCGACATGTGTACTAAATATTTCCACTTTTTGTTTCTGATTGTGGCATTATGAATTGAAAAATTTATTACAAAAAGTCTTCGGTTGGTCATTTTTGCATGGAATCAAAATTTCTGTCTTTGGAACGCAATAGATACATCCAAAATTTGTGAATTTTGTTGGGCTCAATGTACGCCATGTTTTTTTGCATAATAGATATAAAAAGTTGTTTCAGAAAGTCTTCGAGTGCATTTTTCCGATGGTATAAAAAATGTTATCATTGAAAGGCAATGGATACCTACAAACTTTGAAAATTTAATGGAGCAACATGTGTGCTAAGTGTTTCCCCTTTTTGGCTCCGATTGTGGCATTATAATATGAAAATTTATTTTTTAGTTTTCCTCTACAATCGCTCTGGTTCTGATAGTATCAAAATTTGTACCAAGATAATGCAACCGATACAACTAAACTCATTCCATTTTCTTGAACATGATCCTGATTTGAGTTCATTCACTTTGTTCAATATATTGTTTTGAAGTACCCAGAACATATAATTCGAACTTTTTGAAATTCAATGATTGAAATATCTATAACTTCTTTATCTCATGGTATTGACTTCTTCAATGGTATTGACAAATATCATGATTTCACCTCGTTGTTGATAAAAATAGGAATAAAAAATGCATAAACTTTTTTCACAATAGATTAGATATGTTTTCTCTAAAACTACGTAAACCTGGTTTTTTGATTTGTCATTGATCATAAGTGAAAAATTTTGGAAAAAAAACTCTTCCATTTTTATCAACAACAAGCCGAAATCGTAATATTTTTTACCACAAATATACAATTGTAACAAGAAGCTATTCAAATATGTTTATTAGGGTGTACCGAAAAAAATCGATATTTTTTTTCGGGCTCCACAAGCAATTTTCTTTATATTATGCCAAAAGACAAAGCTAGCCAAAAGGAAAGCTCGAAATAAAATTATTTGGGCCGGCGCACCGCATGCTTTGATTTCCCATAAGAATAACACGTAAAAAATCCTCTGGTGGATATTGTTTCACATCGCCTGAAAAAAAAATCTCACGAATATGCCGCTAACATATTTTTTGTAAAGAACAAAATTCCCTACAAAAAAAGTTCTTAGAGCCAAATAGCTCAGATCAACCGTTCAATAGTTCTGACTGTTTGAAAACGAACCTATATACAAATTTGCATTCGATATAATCCAAGTTGAATTATTTATTTTACAAAAAAACTTTCGAGGAATATTCTGCAAGAAATTTTTTCCTCGATCAGATAATTCAACGGCATTATCCTGAAATGATCTCAGTTGTCTTTTTCTCTTTGAACATTTTTTTAAATTAGTGTATCGTGAATCAGTATCGAACATAAAAAATTAAATAAACTTTTAATAGTTACACCTGTTATGTACTTCGTTTAAAACTCAATTTTGTTTCTTTTCCTCACATCACAATATTTTTGATTAGATTTTAGCAAAACTTGATAACAAAAAAACTTCGAATTATAAATTTTTCACTGCAAATCGGCAATGGCTGATCATTCCCGTTCGTCGCATGAAACTGAAACTCGTAATGTTTCGGTACGAGTTACAACGAATTACCGATAGGTGACACAGTACAGCGCGCCTTTTACGTGACCTTTCAATGCTACGTACTACGGAACAAAATAGAAGCTTCACATAAACGTGTATGTGAAGGAATAAATGAGTAAACAAATAAGTTGATGAATAAATTTATTATTTTCGCGCTAAGGTAATTTATTTCTTATTATTCCAATTTTCAAAACTTTAGTTTGCCATCATTATAAAATCAAATCATAACGGTTCGGGTTTCAGTTGAAGACGAAACAACATTCTAATGACATACAGTGAAAACAAAACTTTACTTCAACAAACAATAAAAACTATCATTTACTCAAAATATGTCTTAAAATGCATGTAAGTATTGAACTAGTTATTTGAAGGTAATGCCGTTGAATTATCTGATGAATAAAAAAATTCCTTGCAGAATATTCCTCGAAAGTTTTTTTGTAAAATCAATAATTCAACTTAGATTATATCGAATGCAAATTTGTATATTGGCTGGGTGCACGTACATATACTACTTTAAAAATAAGTGTGTATTGCGTATACGTTAAGCCTGAAAAAATGCGGAGCATGATTTTAGGTGGCGCTGACAGTATGCATGAATATGTAACACACTGATAATTGAATAGTATTAGTATTTTCGTGCACCCTGCCAATAGGTTCGTTTTCAAACAGTTATAACTATTGAACGGTTGATCTGAGCTATTTGGCTCTAAGACTTTTTCTGTAGGGAATTTTGTTCTCTACAAAAATATGTTAGCGGCATATCCGTGAGATTTTTTTTCAGGCGATGTGAAACAATATCTACCAGAAGATTTTTTTTACGTGTTATTCTTATGGAAAATCAAAGCATGCGCTGCGCCGGCCCAAATAATTTTATTTCGAGCTTTCCTTTTGGCTAGCTTTGTCTTTTGGCATAATATAAAGAAAATTGCTTGTGGAGCCCGAAAAAAAAATATCGTTTTTTTCGGTACACCCTAATGATTATACAATAGAAACAAATTCCAATAGCTATAAACTCTACAACAAAATTCTGCCTACTCTGAACTCGCGCTCAAAAAGTTTGTGAATTCGAATAGTTTTTTAAAAACTAATTTGCTATCAGTAATTTTTTTGTCAAACACCCAGTTTCCGAATTGCTTTAGCCTGAATCCAGAAGGATGAAGCGCAATGTCAAAAAAAATTGACTGGCTTGAGAATGGAAAAAATTGACAAAACAAAAATTCCAAAATACGTGTCCCCTTGTTTCTTCTACAAAAAATTGACTCGGAGTAAAAGAGGTTAGGGTTTAGAAATGGAAAAGTGATAATTGCCAATATAAACTTTTTCCGATCTATATAAAGCGAGATGTTCGGAAAAAAATAGAAAAAACAGATCATATCAAGCATAAAAATTCCCCCTCGAGGAAAAAAACCTGGACAAGTACATTTGTTGACTCCCGTTTCCATATTTTTTCACAAAAATCCCTCACAAAAATCCCTGAAAAAATCAAATCCTATCAAAAAGTAAAACGAGTGATCCACTTAAAAAAATTATCAAAGAAAGTCAAATCACACAAAACAAAAATGAGTTAATCCTCGCAAAAAGCTAAGGTTAAATTTCGCAAAAAGTTATAAAATAAATTGAGCTGCATTAAAATATATGTGGTCAAGTACGGGAGGCGTTATTGTATTTTATAAAATCTACAAATAATGTTGAATGTTGATAGAAAAAAGAATTAAGTTCGGAAGTACATTTGTTCTACCAACCAGAACAAGAATAAAAACTCTGGATGAAAAAAAGTCCCATCCAAAAAAAGATTACAAACGAAAAAAATTAGATTGAAAAAAAAATTTCGGCTGAAGTACTTGGCGAGTTCGTGACCATGACCGATATATTATGTGAATTAAAAAAACTCGCCAAGTACTTCAGCGGAAATTTTTTTTTCGATCTCATTTTTTTCGTTTGTAATCTTTTTTTGGATCGAACTTTGTTTCATACAGAGTTTTTATTCTTGTTCTGGTTGGTAGAACAACCATACTTCCGAACTTAATTCTTTTTTCTATCAACATTCAACATTATTTGTAGATTTTATAAAATACAATAACGCCTTCCGTACTTGACCGCATATATTTTAATGGAGCTCAATTTATTTTATAACTTTTTGCGAAATTCAACCTTAGCTTTTTGCGAGGATTAACCCATTTTTATTTTGATTTGTGTGATTTGACTTTATTTGATAATTTTTTGGAGAGGATCACTCTTTTTACTTTTTGATAGGATTTGATTTTTTCTGGGATTTTTGTGAAGGGAGATTTCTGGAGTGTATGTAAAAAAATATGGAAACGGGAGTCAACAAATGTACTTCCCAGTTTTTTCCCCCAAGTCCAGGTTTTTTCCCCCGAGGGGGGATTTTTATGCTTTTTTTATTTTTTGTACAGTAAAATTCTCCAACTATAGGTGACTAGTTCCAGGAACCTTTGTTAATAAAAGGGTTTTGATTTTTATTAATACATAATTTACTATCGATCTGCTATTGAGAATAACACATAAACTATATGTAGCGGATCTATGATATGTATAGTGGGGCGCGTATTTTACGCAAACCCAAGATCCGACATGGAAGGACAATAAATTGTGCATAACGTATGTAAGAAATAGAGCAGAGCGGCTAAGTGGGGCACGATGGGACATCAATAGGTTATAAATTAAGGTCGTAAATATGTCTGTAGTCTTGTAGAAAATGGGGTGAAAATGGGCTGGAGTCGTACCTTACCCCGTTGCTCCAGGCGCGACACGTTGGCCTTTTGTTCCCTTGAATTTATAACTTCTCGCAGAATTTTCCCCATGCACGTTTCACCCTTCCTCTTTCTTGCTCTCTTTGTCCCTTGATTAGCGTGACATTGAGATCTTCATCCAGATTTTTCACATCGTGATATTTATACCAATCCGCTATATCTTCATCGAATATGTCATATTCGTTCTGACAATATTACGGGTATTGGTAATAAATTTAAAAAACATGACCGTTCGCCGTTTCCGGCTGAAGATTCTCCTCTCTGTCCTATTTGCCATTATATATGTTATAAAAAAAAATAGTTACCATCTCTTCTTCAACGTTACGTTTGCACCAACTGTATTTGCCGTAACTGAAATGCGAAATGGCACCTAGAATTTTGGATATTTAGCTATGAGTTAGGCATATTCGTCTTCGATATTCGATACGCATATCAAAATTGTATACCGTAACACCGTAGTAGTAAAATAATATCTATATTTTTTAGCCATACATATGCATTAAATAATTAAATACCTAATCGACTCAAAATCGTAGTACTTGGCTGCGTAAGCTAAATTTATAAATTTAAAGTCGTGAACAATTTCAACTCATCGATAATTCAATCAGCCTTCTTCATCTGATTTCCAAATGGCCCTTTTCCTTCACAAACCGATCATTTGCAAAGCCCCTGCAGCGTCAATGTGCTAAACCATGATTAACTTTGTTTAGGCGAGTATTTATTGACAGGGTAAAGAACGAGAATCTGCAACTTTCAAGTCAGAATCTTAATTTGTTGTTAACATATATCTAGATATTGCTGAAATAACTGTTTGGTTTGGGTATTTATTTAATTGAAGCTATTATCTTGGAACACTTTATTATTTTATTGTTTATCCGATACATTGATTTATACGAGTTTCCCACAACATTGTGTGTCAGACGACTAGGCTTCAACTGCTTCATATTTCTTGCTGCCTTATTGCCTACTGCTCTCCTTCTCTATTCTTATATACTATACTTATTTCTTTACTGTCCTTATGGTACTCCTGCGCCTCGTATAGTACGATCACAACACTTTCCCCTTTTGCTCGCTTTCTCTCCTACTTTCTTCTTTTATCTCATACTTATTGTTCTCCTCTCGACTGTACATGTTTTGTATTTCTTCTAAATCTTTGCCCCTCTTCGTCTTCTACTATATATGATTGTTGAGCCGCGTGCTATTGTACAATGCTGCCAGCCTCCCAACGCACTTTATTTCTGATATAAATTTTTTGCCCTTTTTCGAAGTATTGCCTCCGACGAGCACTCCTATCATACCATTTTTTGACTTCTGCCCGGGCCTCCATCAATCTCTTATTGGCTGGGTGCACGTACATATACTACTTTAAAAATAAGTGTGTATTGCGTATACGTTAAGCCTGAAAAAATGCGGAGCATGATTTTAGGTGGCGCTGACAGTATGCATGAATATGTAACACACTGATAATTGAATAGTATTAGTATTTTCGTGCACCCTGCCAATATGTTTGCTTTGGTACTCTTGGCTTGAGCTTCTCCGTGTTTGTTAGCAAATTCGTTCGATGTTGCCGGTTTATTAGCAATTGCACTGGAGAATATGGAAGTCCGCCGACAGGAGTGTTTCGATATGTCAGGAGAGCCATATAAATATCTCTTTTGTCGTGTTTATACTTGTTTATCATTTGTTCTACAATATGCACAGTTTTTTCGGCCATTCCGTTTGATTGCGGATATCTGGGGCTCGAGGTATTGATTTCGAATTGCCAAAGATTTTCAAATTCTTGAAACTCTGTCCACGTGCAAGGCATGCTGTCCGCTATCAAACGTTCTGGCACGCCGTGGGTCGCGAATACCGTTTTCATGACTTTGATTATACCGCTCACCGTTTTGTTATTGATCTGCTTCATTTCGATCCATTTTGAAAAATAATCAACTATTACTATATAAATTTTTTCCTCTACTTCACAGATGTCAGCTCTAACTTTCTGAAATGACAGCTCAGGCACGTCATGCTGTGTGATTTTCTCTTTGATGTTGGCTTTACCGAAAGTTCGGCACGCTCGACAGTTTTTTGCTGTGTTATATCGTTATGTGTCTATATCGTTACTCATTCCTGACAAATACATGATGCCTCGAACTCTCATTTTCATTTTAGTTGCCCCGATGTGACCTTCATGTAATTTATTTAGCATTTCTTCTCTCATGCTCTTCGATATCACCACATTATCACCTTTGAACACTAGCTTATCTTCTGTGTAAATATTATCTCGTTGATTCCAATAAATTTCTATCGCCTTCTTTACGTCTTTGCATTCTTTCGGCCATTTCGTTTTACAGTACTCTGCTACCCACCTTAGCACTTCATCTTCTCTCGTTTTTTTCTCCAATTCTTTTCGTTTTTCACTACTTATCGCGAGGTATTTGCTGATACTGTAGACCATTTGCTTTAAATCTACTTCGTCATCCTTTTCGCAGGGCAGGTAATCTCGTGATAATAGATCTGCTATATATATATATATATATATATATATATATATATATATATATATATGTATGTATGTATTTTCCCGGTAGGTATTTAAATGTATAGGCTATATTTGAGTAACTTCAGTTTAAATCTCTGCAGACAGTTCGACCCTATTTTCGAAATTTCATTTGTTCCTATCGACACCAGTGGCTTATGATCTGTTAATACCGTCGTCGTTCTTCCGTACACGTAGTTGTGGAATTTTTTCACGACATACACTATACTCAATAGCTGTTTCTCTGTTTACGAATAATTTTGTTCTGTTTCAGTCAGTCTTCTTGAAGCACAAGCCACCGGTTTATTTTCTTGTAATAAACAACTTCTTAATCCTGTCGAGGAGGCGTCTGTCAGTATCGTTATTTCGTTGTTTTCGTTCAACGTTTGTAGTAGTGGAGCCTTCGTGATTTTAATTTTTATCGATTTTAGCACCTGGCTGTATTGCGGAAACCGTGCCCAACTCATTTTATTTTTCAGCAGTTCTCGAATCGGAGCTGATTCCGTTGTGAGATTAGGGATGAAGTCCCTTAAGTAATTCAGCATGCCCAATATTTTTTGCAATTCTTTGACGTTACGTGGGTCCTTTAGAGCTAGTATTACCTTGATTCTATTTGGTGCAATCTGTTTTCCCTCTGCCGAGAATAGATATCCCAAGTACGCTACTTTACTTTGCTTGCACCGTATTTTGTTTTGGTTAAACTTTACGTTTTGTTGCAGCGCCCTTTCCATTACCGCTTTCAGATTACTGTCATGTTCTTCGGGTGTTTCCCCTGTCACTAGAATGTCGTCAAAATATATTACTACCCCTGTAAATTCCCGACATTTGCTTCTTTTTTCTTTTGAAAGATTTCCGCGGGACAGCTCAGTCCAAAAGGAAGTCGATTAAATTCATAGCACCCGAAGGGTGTCGAGAAAGCACATGATCGGCTACTTTTCTCATCAAGTTTTAGTTGCCAATATCCGTCTTTCAGATCAAGTACCGTGAATAAATTTTTCCCCGCTAGTTTCGCTGCAACACTGTCTGTTGTGGGTATTTCGCAGTACGATCTCTAAATGGCGTTATTCAAGTGTTCAAAGTTTTTTTACACGAAAGATGCTGGAAAAAATTCCACAGACACTAAATCTATTTTCGCAAATCGTTCACCACTTACGCTATCTTTGTTCCATACTGTGCGGGCAGAACACTAATTGGATACATCCATGGTAATGTACTTTTCTTTGTGATTTCTTTGTGAGGTCGACTAAGTATCCGAGTATAATTGACTATTGATATCAGTAACGTGAAGACCGTTATCGTTAAAGAGCATTAAAATAATGTTCGGGTCGAGGATAGTAGACAGGGTGAGTTTACGTGGGATGCTTTTAACATTGTATCTTGACGATTGTGAGACGATTGAAGGCGTTGTCCAAAGCCGGGACTGTGTGTGTGTGTGTGCGCGCGTGTGTGTGTGTGTGTGTGTGTGCGTGTGTACACATGCACTATCAGAATGTGGCTACGGTACACATCCAGTTATTGTCCTGAAGCTTATGTTCCCTGTCCATCGACATCGGCAACGATGCCCAAGAAGATCTTCTATAAATTGACAAAAGTGGGGTGACAAACGAAGCCAAATGAAAAGGTGGGTAGTTCGAAATCGAGCCAATATTTATGTAGCAAAATCATTTTCCCCCGCGTCGTAGAAAGTCTCGCTTGCTGCTATTTCTGCTTTTCAAAAGATAAACAAGTAAAATAAGAAGATGGAAAAAAATCTTGGGGTGAGAAAGAAGGGTATTATGAGAGTGACAAAGGGGCGCGTAAGCCCCATTGAAAATAGTCCAGTTCTTTGTTGACAAAGGGGCCAGAGGAAAAGGGGTGCGAAGAAAATATGGTTTGTGATGCTGTGCTGCTTGATACCGATGGTGATAGTGATGGTGAGGTGACGCGGTCTTGATGGGTCTGGTGGCGTACAGTGGCCCTGAATGGTGATGGTGATGGTTATGGCCTAGTAGTGGTGACGAAGCCACGAAATTCACAATAGCACCCCGTTTAAATTAAATTTAAAGTGTTATCCCCCTGTGGCATATAGGTGGGTATTGTACGGCGGCCGACCTGAAAACGTTGCCTGAGAATTCGAAGGGAGATCCTTTGAGTTTCCTATCACGGACATATGGCCTTGATGCCTATGATTACATATGATCATCTCCATCAATTGCGCAGAACTGCATAACCACATCAAGCATTCATGCGATGTATTAAATTATCTTCGATCTATAATAATTTACAGCGATCTAAAACTATTTTCAGTAATGTATGATCGTTCCGAGGGTTTTCAAGTTATTTCCAGTGATCTATGGTCTCGCTATTTGCTGAGTACCAAAAACTCAATTTCAGGTACTCTTATAATGATAACCACAACACAACTTAACGGGAGAAACCAGTTTAGGAGACCGAAATTTTGGTGTTTTTTGTGATTTTTTTTTAACAGGGAACGAATAATCAGAATTTGTTTAAACTTGAAGGATATTTTATTCATGTTTTGAAGTAAACTTTGTAATTTTTTCAAGTCATTTCCGCCGGAAATAGTGGAGTTAGAAGCTGCTGTCCATGGACGACTTTTTTTTAACTGGTAGGCATTCTAGCTCAAAAAGTTATTGGCCAATCGTTCTGAAAATTTGTGTCAATATTCTTTATTCAATTACAATCTATATGAACCTAACTCTGGGATGATATTATTATTAAAAATATTTTTTTTAATGCAAAAAAGGTGAAAAAACGTGGTATAAAAACATGCCATTGAGTTCAAACACCTCAAAAACATGCAATTTTCAACTTTTTGATCACAATTAGGTTCATATTCTTAGGAAATATGTTGTTAACGAAAAAAAAAATTGTAATGATTACAGATAAAAATTGTGACTTCAGGAATGCCCACCAGCAAAAAACTCGGATGGCGATCGTCCATGGGCAGCAGCTTCTAACTCCACTATTTCCGGCGGAAATGACTTGAAAAAATTACAAAGTGTACTTCAAAACATGAATAAAATATGCTCCAAGTTTAAACAAATTCTGATTATTCCTTCCCTATTAAAAAAAAATTCACGGAAAACACCAAAATTTCGGCCTCCTAAACTGGTTTCTCCCGTTAAATCCTGAAATTGGCCGATTTACAATGTCAGTTTCTATTGACTCCCAATCGTATTCGATTTTCTAAACTCCCTTAGATCCTTTTTCCATCCGTTCCGTTCCGTTGAGAACGAAGGACCAAGTCACCTAATCTTTTTGGGATCAACAAGGAATCGAGTGACTTAACTGAGGGTGTCTCTGATCAGACAAGTTGGGACCTTTACAACATGTGGGACCCAGTCATACTTGGTTTCTTCATGGTCTCAATAATGACTATGTGATAAATTTAATATTACGATTAAAAAGATGGCAAGATTGGTTGTATCCAATATGTCATTGAAGTTCTAATCTAAACACAGAAATCGACAATCGTGTCATGAAACGTGTAGAAAAAAATTACGACGGAAAAGTTTTGTAGTTAACCAAACAAATCCCACCCAAGATAAGGGAAAAACGTCTGTAATGGTAAACACGTTGGTTAATTTAGCAGACTTTAAGCGCATCTATATTAAATGACCATCCTTAATTAATCGATTGTGGGATCCTGAATCCATACGCTGATTAATAAAAACAAGAAATTTTTTCATACATATTGTATCCATGTGATTCTTTGCATTTGACTTTTCTCGACAAAAACGTTGGAAGTTGTGTCCGTGAAAGTATTCAATAGCCATTGGGAGACGAAGATGAACGATGCACTTTGGTGCGTAAGCCCAAGCTAGTTTCGACGTGTATATTAAGAGCACGTGCCAGGAGAAGCACCTGCAGCTGAGATGCCATACCAAGGTGCTGTCAATGACAGCAGAAACGAGAGCAGAGCGTGCTGCAAAAAGCGAGAGTGGGGTTGAAATACCGGAGGAAGGAAGGAAGGAAGGAATATCTTGAAGGAAGGAGGTGCCGTAGAGTGGGAAAAGGAGAGGGTTTCAGATAAGAGGGAGTCAGGGTAGTACCAAGGAAAATAAGTGAAATGAGACGGCCGAGCGATGTTCCGTTATGGAGGGCGGGCGTGAAGTAAGATTGAGGGGGAGAGGAAAACGAGAGAAAGAAGTAAAGAAGGCGGGCATAATAGGCAAAGAGGGAGTGACGACGATTGAGGAGAAAAAGAGGTGCCCGCGGCAAAAAGACCATATAGTGGGGGATCGACACGTGGTATGAGGAGGATAACAAGAGGAAGGGATGGAAGTTGTATAGGTAGGATTTTGTGGAGAAATGCTTCGAATAGAGATAAGGGGTGCTTCGGTTTGGTAGGAAAGGGGATATGTCGTAAATGGCTCTTCTGTATACCTATATAAATACTTGTGCATGATTTGGTGATGTCTCTTCGCCACATCCATCAAACTAGGCGTGAAGCTGTTCTGGATACTGTCGAATGGACATTTTTTTCCTTCATTTGAACTGTGTCTTTTGCTTATATAGCGAACTTCAATTTATTTCCAATATGACCTATATAATACTATCTGAATCCATTCAATAATAGAAATTCGTCGACATAATTTTTAGTGCATCAGTTTTTGCAGCAATATTTGAAACCCATTTTAAGGGATTTGACATTTAACAGCTATAAGTAACAAGTTTTAAACTCGGGTGACTCCGCGACTTCTTTTGTTGAAAAAAATTTGTTGAGTCAACAAATTTTATTTTGTTTGCTGCAGTTTTGTTAATTCAACAGAGACGTTGCCGTGGTGAACGCATATGTATTGCAGCCAACAATTTAAATGGTTGGAACAATTAAATTGTTTTGTTATACATATATAGTTGTATGAACATGCTTCGATATCATCGTAACTAAATGACATTGTCAAAAGAACTAAATCAATGGTTAAGGTAGATCGGTGAATTTAGGCATCCAAGATGAAGGGCTGACAATTTTTGTAGTTACACATAAATACGGGATGAATTGATATTTATAACTTGAACGCTATTTGCCATCTGGTATGGTAGTAATTAATTCATAAACATCGACTGTTTCCAAACATTTATCCCTACGAGCATACAAAAATCGTATACACGTCAAGACTTATTGAATTTTTACTTTCGGTATTTCCAAGATTTCGCAATAAAAAAATTATCACTATATTCCGCGAATATTCCTGAATATAAAAGTGCTTGAGTTTTTGGACGTTACCGTTAAAAATCGACTAAAAAATAAAAAAGTATTCATTATAAAATGATTGAGATTTCCACAGGAAAAAAAAATAGCGAATAGAACGCGAGTCGCCATTATATCGTCGAAGATCACGTTGAGAACACTCGACAACTCGCATTTTACGAGTCTGGCGACGCTTTGGTAATTCTGAATAGTAGCTAGATAGTTTTTTTAGATTCACTTTAGAGTGTAACCTAACGTCTGAAAATATTCTAATTGTGCAGATTAAGACTGTAATCAGTGTATAAGCGCAAACGTTAGTACAACGATCGCCTATAAATGACCAGATTACGCATCTTGCAGTTAGTCTGGCGAGGCTTAAGTAATCTCGAATGATAGCCAGACTGCTTTTTGCAATAATTGTATAAAGCATTTCATCATCGGTGAAATTATCAAAAATGCGAAAATAAGTTCCTTAAGTTGTTTTTTTTTTTTTTTTGGATTTTCATTACGTAATTCCTTCATGTAAATACACAACATAGGTTGTAAACAAAACTGACAGTTTCGGCAGACGACAGTAACGGCCATGACACGTTTTACAATCCACTATGCTCGTCAAATTTCAATCATTAAAGATTTTTTAAACAATAAATTCATATCAAAAAATCCATTCTGCGCTGTTTATATTTCGAAAACAATAAAATCATAATTTTAAAGTCAGTTTTGCATTTATAAACTTTGGTCTAAAATAAATACTGCAAAGATCACGCAGTCGTCACCGATCTACCCGCGCAGAAAAATTAGTCTCGGCGAGATGTCTCGGCGAGACGTCTCGGCGGGACGTCTCGCGAAAGTCTCGTATAGTCACGTTTCCGGGACTTTGTAAAACTTTATTCCCAGAGTCTCGCCGAGACTCTTTCCGATATGTTTTAAAATTCTTTCCGAGAGTTTTGCCGAGACTCTTTCCGAAAACCCTTTGCAACCCTTTGCAAGAGTCTTGCCGATACTTTTTTTAACTTTATTCCCATAGTCCCGCTGAGACTCTTTCCGATATTTTTCGCAACTATTTCTGAGAGTCTCGCCGAGACTCTTTTCGATATTTTTCGAAGCTGTTTACGAGAGTCTCACCGATACTCTTTCCGATACTTTCTGAAATCCTTTGCAAGAGTCTTGCCGAGACTTTTTTTTAACTTTATTCACATAGTCCCGCTGAGACTCTCTCCGATATTTCTTGAAATTCTTTCCGAGAGTCTTACCAAGACTCTTTCCGGTACTTTCTGAAACCCTTCGCAAGAGTCTTGCCGAGACTTTTTTTTAATGTTTTCCCATAGTCCCGCCGAGACTCTTTCAGATATGTTTCGAAACTCTTTCTGAGAGTCTCGCCGAGATTCTTTCCAATATTTTTCGAAACTGTTTACGAGAGTCTCGCCGAGACTCTGTCCGATACTTTCTGAAATCCTTTGTAAGAGTCTTGCCGAGACTTCTTTTTTACTTTATTCCCATAATCCCGCCAAGACTCTTTTCGATATTTTTCTGGCTGAACCGGCGATTTTTTTTCAATCTAATTTTTTTTCATTTGAAATTTTTTTGTAGCCGAATTTTTTTTCATTCTTATTTTTTATTTTTGTTCTATTTGTGTAGAATAACTGCACTGTAGCACATCCGTACTTTTAATTAATTCGACGATTTTTTTATTAGAGGTTAATAGGCTTTAATGTACATGCATGCAAGGGACATTTTATGGTAAAAGAGAAGAGGCACCGTTTTTGACTCCGTTCTAGAGTTTACGTTCGAAAAAATGAACTGTTGGGGCTAGTTAATAAAAAAAAAATTATTTATTTAGGCACTGTTCAAAAGTTTATTTATTGAATTACACTTTATTTTTGCACTATCACTCTTCTATGTATATATATAAAAGTCACTTTAACCAAAAACTGCAACTAACCGCAATCTTTATAGCCTCACAACTATTCAAAGATATTAATAAATATTCACCGAATACGAGTTTCTCATACACCATTCTCTTAGTTATCAAAAAAAAAAAACAACAAAGAGAATGGTTTCTAAATAACCCTTATTATTGCATTCGAGGAACATTTTATGGTAAAAGAGTAGAGGCACCGTTTTTGACTCCGTTTTAGAGTGTACATTCGGGAAAATGGATTGTTAGGACTAGGGTTAAAAAAAATTATTTATTAAGACACTGTTCAAAAGTTTATTTATTGAATTACACTTTATTTTTACACTATCACTCTTTTATTTATAATAAAAGTCACTTTAACCAAAACTTGAAACTGACCGCGATCTTTATAACCTCACGACAAAGATATCAAATATTCACCGAATACGAGTTTATCATACACTATTCTCTTAGTTATCAAAAAAACGAAGAGAATGGTTTCTAAATAAACCTTATTATTGCATTCGAGGAGCGTTTTATGGCAAAAGAGAAAAGGGATCGGTTTCGACTCCGTTGTAGAGTTTACGTTCGGAAAAAAATTGTAGGGGCTATAGGTTTAATTAATAAAATTATTTAATTAGGCACTGTTCAATGGTTTATTATTACACTTTATTTTCCGACTATCACTCTTCTATCTATATAAAAGTCAATCTTTACTCGTTTATCCATTTCTATGATGGATCTGTCGATGATCATTGACCTAATGAGCTTGTACCGGAAATTTTAACGATCGCGAATCTATATCGAATTAAGCGAGTACTTCACTGCGAAATCGCGATCGTTAAAATTTTCGGTACAAGGTCAATGATCATCGACAGATCCGTCATACAAATAGATAGGCGAGTAAAGAGTGATTTTTATATAGATAGAAAAGTGATAATCAGAAAATAAAGTGTAATAATAAACCATTGAACCGTGTCTGAATAAATAATTTTATTAATTAAACCTATCGCCCCTACATTTTTTTCCGAACGTAAACTCTACAACGGAGTCGAAACCGATCCCTTTTCTCTTTTGCCATAAAACGCTCCTCGAATGCAATAATAAGATTTATTTAGAAACCATTCTCTTCGTTTTTTTGATAACTACGAGATTGGTGTATGATAAACTCGCATTCGGTGAATATTTAATATCTTTGTCGTGAGGTTATAAAGATCGCGGTCAGTTTCAACTTTTGGTTAAAGTGACTTTTATTATAAATAGAAGAGTGATAGTGCAAAAATAAAGTGTAATTCAATAAATAAACTTTTGAATAGTGTCTAAATAAATAATTTTTTTTTAACTCTAGTCCCAACAATCTATTTTCTCGAACGTACACTCTAAAACGGAGTCAAAAACGGTGCCTCTTCTCTTTTACCATAAAATGTTTCTCGAATGCAATAATAAGGGTTATTTAGAAACCGTTCTCTTTGTTTTGTTTTTTTTTTTGATAACTAAGAGAATGGTGTATGATAAACTCGTATTCGGTGAATATTTATTAATTTCTTTGAATAGTCGTAAGGCTATAAAGATTGCGGTCAGTTGCAGTTTTTGGTTGAAGTGACTTTTATATATATAGATAGAAGAGTGATAGTGCAAAAATAAAGTGTATTACAATGAATAAACTTCTGAACAGTGCCTAAATAAATAATTTTTTTATTAACTCTAGCCCCAACAATTCATTTTTCCGAACGTAAACTCTAGAACGGGGTCGAAAACGGTGCCTCTTCTCTTTTACCATAATATGTCCCTTGCATGCATATACATTAAAGCCTATTAACCTCTAATAAAAAATCGTCGAATTAATTAAAAGTACGGATGTGCTACAGTGCAGTTATTCTACACAAAAAGAACAAGAATAAAAAATAAGAATTAAAAAGAAATTCGGATACAAAAAAAAAATTCAAATGAAAAAAAATTAGATTGAAAAGAAATCGCCGGTTCAGCCAGAAAAATATCAAAAAGAGTCTTGGCGGGACTATGGGAATAAAGTAAAAAGAAGTCTCGGCAAGACTCTTACAAAGGATTTCAGAAAGTATCGGACAGAGTCTCGGCGAGATTCTCGTAAACAGTTTCGAAAAATATTGGAAAGAATCTCGGCGATACTCTCAGAAAGAGTTTCGAAACATATCTGAAAGAGTCTCAGCGGGACTATGGGAAAACATTAAAAAAAAGTCTCGGCAAGACTCTTGCGGAGGGTTTCAGAAAGTACCGGAAAGAGTCTTGGTAAGACTCTCGGAAAGAATTTCAAGAAATATCGGAAAGAGTCTCAGCGGGACTATGTGAATAAAGTTAAAAAGAAGTCTCGGCAAGACTCTTGCAAAGGATTTCAGAAAGTATCGGAAAGAGTATCGGTGAGACTCTCGTAAACAGCTTCGAAAAATATCGGAAAGAGTCTCGGCGAGACTCTCAGAAAGAGTTGCGAAAAATATCGGAAAGAGTCTCGGCGGGACTATGGGAATAAAGTTAAAAAAAGTATCGGCAAGACTCTTGCAAAGGGTTTCAAAAAATACCGGAAAGAGTCTCGGCAAGACTCTCGGAAAGAATTTTAAAAAATATCGGAAAGAGTCTCGGCGAGACTCTGGAAATAAAGTTTTACAAATTCCCAGAAACGTGACTATACGAGACTTTCGCGAGACGTCCCGCCGAGACGTCTCGCCGAGACATCTCGCCGAGACTAACTTTCCATGCCACCAAAATTTTGGTTGTGTCAACTAAATCATATAGTTCCATGAACTGAATCGTTGATTGCGGATACGAAATATTTCAACAAATTAGGTTTAGTTGCGTGAACACGCTTTGAAATTGTCAGAACTAATAGAACGTTTTATGCAATCCGAGCAAGAGAAGACATTCCGACCGATTCTTATCCAGAATCAGGTAGCAAATATTGATACCTGCCATGAGAGTCTAATGACTCCCATGGTCAACTAATTTTTCAAATAAATTTTGTCTTCTTTAAAATATTTTGTAGAAAATAGAAAAAAGGTTATAACTCCTTTTCAACGCCTATTGCACTTAGAAATATTTATTCCATCACCTTCCAAAAGATATTGTGGCTATTTTGTGTACATCACATAATAAACTCAGAGCTATCGATGTTTTCTACAGGATGGATTTCAAAATAAAAAAATTAGCTAACTAAACAGTTTATCGTGTACTCAATCAGATACACATTCCGATGTCTCGAGTCATCCCCTTTTCATATATCCATATTCCATCCAAATTCAGAAGACAAATTTCTCTGTAGATTTATCCCATTTATAACGCTATTAATGAGCTATTTTAAAGAATAACCCTGTTAACACTGATCAATCGCGGCGCTAGTCAATGTACCTCAGTCCCCGTTGATAAGAAGAATTGAGCGTGGCAAATATTCAATTCTAACGATCCGGGCTTTTAACTGTAGTACAAGAAGCTATGCGCGCTTGCCCAGCTTCGTGCCTTATCACACCAACATTCCGGACTAGCCATCACCAATTAATTAATATCACATGAATAGTGCATCTCGAAGCAAAATGGTGGAAGATGTTTCTCTTCCGCATTTCACGACCTACTTATCCCGCAAATCTTCTGGACAACGTTTAAAAACATTTCTATTTGAGCTTACCATTCGAACAGGAATGGCATTTATCAACAGAATGTGGTAGGATCCAGTATATCAAATACATCGTTATAGTGTATCGTTGTATTTGTGTGTTTGGGGGTCTGCCTGTGCCGCCTGGGTACGCGATTCAGTAAGCGTTTCAACTAAACTGTGAGTGGCTTCTTTATTATCACCACACGACAAAAAGAATTGAATGGGGGCATATGGGGAAGATACATATACCGAAGTAATAAGTGCGTCTACTCCATCTCATCGCAAACAGCTACTCGGCTATCTTTCACCCCCACGCTGTCTCTTTATCATCGAACAATGGGATACGTATTAAACTAACAGTGCGCTGGCAATTGACACAAGTGGTTTGCGTTTTGTGTGCCCTCGACGAGCGTTCGCTTTATCTGCGGTTTCCAGTGACTATTTTCTAAGGGCGCCAGTGAGGACCCATTGCAACCTCGGGAACGTTGCATAATGGGGTCAGTGCACTATATTAAAACCTCGCTGCCACAGGTGCAACAGTCTTTGTTTGATGCCATAACGTGGCCTCAAGTTTTTTACCTGATGCTAGCAGACATGCGTATTTACTCTTGCATTGGACAAAAATATAATTACATTTTGCTTTTTAAATTAATAAAAAAAGCTTCATTTATGTATGATTTTACACGATATTTTCGGTTAATTTGGCACGATTTTTTTCTGTCCATTTCGTTTCAAAAAAGAATGGTAGTTTCTCAACTACAAATAATATTGTCCGACAAAAAGATCATTTACCCCACATGTTGATAAAACTTGTTCTATTGCTGTCATACAAATGAGTACAGAAATTAATTTATGTCAAAATGATAATAGTCATATTGATTTATAGATGCGAAGGAATTAGATTATTGAACACAAAAACGTATTTTTTACGGATCGGTTAGTTGTGTAATGTAAATATTCATATACGCTGGTTAAAGACCTTCAGCTCGGTTGATTTAGCTTGCAGCTTTTTTATCAGATATTATTATGACGTGAATACACGAATAAAAACATGTTTTGGTAGCACGAAGCGTCATAGTATCACGTGGAATTGAATAATTATTTAGATAAAAGGCCTCACCTTAAAAGGGTTTGATTTTTGGGAATATGGTTAAGAACGTAGTCTTAAGTATGTACACAAATTTTGAAAGCGCGCTTGCAAAAAATAAGCAAGTTATTTAATTTTTTTTAATCAATAAATGGAAATAAAGTATATGGATAATTCGATATGACACGATGTGTGTGCGCTCGTGTGTGTGTGTGTGTGTGTGTGTACGCGCGTGTGTGTGTGTGTGGTGATACACATATTTTCATATATGAAATGAAAAGAATGAAAAATTGTGTAAATAGTATTCTGACCAAGTGTAAATAGTAGTTTTCAGGTAAAAAAAAAACAGGTTTGGGAATAACCGTTTTTTTAGGAATAACCCTCCTAGGTTTGAACACTCTTAGTTTTGAATTATATAAAAAAAAGCCATATATAATTCAAACCTAACAGTGTTAAAACCTAGCAGTGTTAAAACCTAGGAGGAAACCTATATAAATCAAACCTAATAGTGTTCAAACCTACACTGAAAAAAAATTAAATTGTTGCCAATTACGAGATGAGGTTAGATGAATTTTGTTACGCCAATAGTCATATTACGTTTAGTTAATCATCCGGTGGTTGATCCATTGAAAGTCATGTCGTTGAGACAACTCCGCCACTATTTTGCCGCTAAATTTTAATTTATTTGAGTTGAGTCTATCTCATGTGATACAACCGCAATAAATGGTTACATTGAAAAAAAAAACAAAACTTGAGACGCAGAATCAATTGAATTTGAAACAATCACACGGAGGTTGAGTTGTATAGGGTTTGTCCGTAACTTGATAAAATAATAGCATCAAATAAACTTCTCCGCGAGGATTGAATTCAATGACACCATAGATCAATGGAATATAATTTATGATTAAGCTAATTACCTAGTAGTAATTTAGATGAAATATATTGTTACCATTCAAACAAATAAACCTTTTGCTAATCCTATTAAAATTTCGTTGCGCAAACAATAAGTTTTGTTTAACACGAATTGTATATATCGTAACCGGACAGCTTTATTCCCTGGCTGAATTTCTGGTGTGGCAGAAATCCGTTAGAGGGCCACGGGCAGAGTGCTATCACGTGAGCGTCGCATCGCCCGTATGCTCATAAGGCTCCGACATTGAATCGTTAAATAATGATAACTCCGACCAATGGTCGTCGAGAAAACCCGAACCCTTGTTTTACGAGGTAAAACAGGTTTAAGGCCTATCGTACAATTAAAGTACGCTGATGTAATAAGGTATTGCCACCTAATTATGTCAGGGTCGGCGCTCTTACGAGAGAGTAAAAAATCGATTAATCATATTTACTATTGAAAGTCGCAAAATATAAAATCAAAAATATCAAATAAAAAATATTCCAAAAAATACATATATCAAAAAAAAAATTTTATTTTTATTACAGTCATTTTAAAATCATAATTATTCAGTACAGTCATTGTACGTTTTAAATACATAATGCAATTCATTTAATCCAAACATAATTGATACAATTGACTGAAATACTTGATCGCATTTCCCGAACAATGCCATGATACTATTTCAAATATTTATTGAATTTTATTCAATGTTTTGGTTCTATTGAATATTTAAAGTTTTACCTCAAATTGCGGGCGTAGTTGGCTCAACAAAATACCTTCAACTATTCACGGAAGTTGCGTTAACTACGCCATTGGTTTCGCCGTATCCAACCTCAGGGCGTAGTTGAGCCAACTATGTCTCCGTTCTCAGCACTATGCCTTTTTTCAGTGTGTGTGTGTGTGTGTGTAGGCTAACGCATCCCAATTCAAGATCAGTTATGTACAATCATGCCTTCTTTGACATATTTCATGGTCAAGGACTATTCGGGGCCCTTTATCTAAATAATTACCTTGAATTCTTATATCGATCCATGTACAAGGATTAACTGTTTGTAGTAGATAAAAGTGATGATATTGAAGTATGCCTCATGAAGATGCAATTTTCTTACACTGCCTAGCTCTTTCGAGTTGAAACAAACTAGGCGAATTGATCAAATGCTTTTTCTGAGGTCCTTTGTAGGAACCCATAAACAAAATGTACAAAAACAATTTTTGACAACAACAAAATTGCATTATTGGAATGTGATAAAAAGAATTTTCGTTATACTCAAATTATACGTACGAAATTTAAAGTTTGTACGTTAAATTCATAAAAAATAGCTGTTCATTGTGTTAAGGAATTATCACAGCATTTTTTTCTCCTCCATATACACTCCCGACCAAAAGTATGATTACAGTAGTCGAAATTCCAAGCAACATTAAAAATTCGATAGCTTCGTCAAATAAATAGATATTCAAGTGCTGCAAACGGCATTTTGAAGGGGCCAAATTCAGATTTATTTCACTTTTATACACATTTTTTACGATTTTTTTTGAACGCGGTACGCACTTTTGAACATGGTCGTTTTTCAGCCTTTTTTTGGCGATTGAAAATTGGGCTCATAGCTTGTGGACATTTTTTTCACTAGATTTTTCAATGGAAAACTTAAAAGAGGGAGCAAAAGCTTCAATTTTGATAACTTTAAAGTTTCGTGCGATTTTTTTTTTGGTAAAATTATTTCAATTTTACCGAAAAAAGACCATTTTTAGAAAATGCGGCGTAACTAGGGAAATATACGATTTCATCGGAACTGTCAAGAGGATAAAAAGTTGTATGCGATGATACTGCATTGACTGGAATTTTTTTCAGAATTTTTGTTCGAGATTTTTTTTTATCATTTTTAGTGGAAACTCTGATAAGTAAAGTAGCTTAATTGGATAATCTTGAGGTTTGAAACAAAATATGAAGAAAGAAAACTTTCTTACTTTTTAATTTTTAGTTCATTAATATTTTTTTCGAATTTTTATTCGAAATTTTTATGAACTTTTTTTGATCGAAACTCGCAGAATCGCCGAAACAATCGATTGGCATATCTCGAGAACTATCGGATTTCATCAGACAAAGTAGCAAGAGGAGAAAAGTTGTAATTGTGAATTTTAAATACATTGAAATTAAAAAAAAAAATTATTATTATGTTTGATACAATGATTTTTTTTTTCAAATGGAGGAGTTATTTTTTGCTTGCCATTTTATCATAAACCCCACACCAGCAGAGTAAAACTTTCAACAGTTTGAGCTTTCATTTCAATATTTTTAACGTGTTTTTTTTATTGTGATTTGTTTTTGTTTTTTTTTCTTTAACGTTAAAAAGGAAGTGAAAATAGTTTAAAGTTTTATTCTGGTAGTGTGAGGTTCGCGATAAAATGGCAGGCAGAAAATATTTCGTCAATTTGGAAAAAAAAAAATTCCGTAATTATGTCGAATCATGGCTCCACCTCAAAATGCATTGAAGTTTTTTTTCTAACGCTTGTTATCATCAAATAATGGTATAACATATAATATTAAGGAAGGGAAAGACTTCCAATGCCATAAATAAAATAAAAAAATCGTAATATTGAGTAGTACAGATATTAGGTAGGGCAGGTGGTGGGCAGGTATCACGACACACACACATACACAATAAAAATAGTATATCCATGTATTTAAGGTTTCTACCAAAAAAATTATTGAAAAATTTATAAAAAAATTTAGTTGTCGGTGGCGTTGAAGAAATCCGTGATCATCATTAATAATGAGTGAATACACTCCATGTGGTTCGGAAACTTTCGGCGGTACAAAAATTCCACAATGTATCCGCTCATGAAGTATTTACGACGACCGTATTTTGGGATTACTGAACGAGCGTCGTGCCATGTGCATTCAATATTTTGTGTAAACGCACCAGTATCGGGATCAGCAAAATGTATTTGGTGATTCACCGTCAAATGTTTATATCCTGAACAGATAATAAGTAAAATATTTAGGAGTAAGATTTCGAAGTCCTATTGAAACTAGACCAACCCAAACAAACAAACAAGACTCAATCAAAACAAACCCAAACAAACTATATAGATCATAAAAACCTGCGCCAAGGCATTTATATGCCTTCCAATAATCAGACATTATTGTTGTCCCAGTAGTCCAGGAACCGGGTATGAAAAAGGTCCTTTTCATGACACCGAGCCAGAACGATTCTAACCGACGGATTCGTGTAGGGCTGATGTCCCTGATGAAGGCCTACCACTTTCCAACTACAGATTTTGGGGGGCTTTTTTTTGCCACGCGGTCAAAATTGGCAAAACCATGTTTTTGGGAGATAGCGTCGAAACTATTAATCGGAGAAAAAAAAAGTTCAGTAACTATTTGTAGATATTAGAAAAACGAACAATTTGGCGGGTCGCAAATTAAAATCGGTTCATTAGTTCGCCCGCAAAAAAATATAAACCAGCTAAAATGGCCATTTCTATCATAGCCTATTATTAGTTTAAAAATGCGTATGCAGACTCCAAAATCTCAGGATATTTGCCCCTCGGTACACTAAATTAGTGTGCAAAATTTGGGCTTGATCGGAAAAATAGTTTTTGAAAAAAGCCATTTGTTATTAAAAAACTGACTGTTTTTGCGAGGAATTTCTACACCGGGAGAGTGTCGCAGTGCAATAAAACCAAAACGAAATTGATCCGAAAGAGTCGTACTATCATGTACACTTTGGGACAAATCGATTTTTTATAATTAAAAGGGTGAAAAACGGCTCCAAAAATAGGGTACGATTTTTACTCATAAACAAATGGAATTCCATCGCGAATTTTTAAGTCACAGAGTCGGAATTGACATATTTCGAAAGCGTTTATTTTTCTACGAATTTAGAAAAAAAAAATTTGCAAAAAGTTTATTAGGGGGAGATAAAAAAATTTGTTTTTCAATAATTATTGCAGCTGCTCATTTCAACATAGAGAGCTAAAAATTGGACAGCGTACAGAGAAAGGCTTGTGCTAACTGAAGAAAAATCGGCGAAAAAATCCCATATAAATTTATTGTTTATTTCAGCGGTTTTATGAGAGGCCAAATGTGACGTCGCGTTTGGCGGCAGAGTGGGGGTAGCCGTCTCGGGCTCGCGCGCGCTCGCGTGAAAAGTTAATCCGCGCGTTCAAATTCGACAAACATGGAATACCTCGGGAACAAATTAACTTATCGAGTTGTTTTTTTTTTAATCTGGGCTAACTTTTTCCGCTGATCATAATTTTGTTATTAAAAATTCTGAAAAATTGAAAATTCACCTCCAAATTTATTGATCATTTTTTATTTGTTTATTTTACCCTATTTTGTACTTAACTTTTGGGTGAAATCAGATTCAAATGTTATTTTTGTCGTTCTCCAACTACTGAACAGAGGAAAAAAAAATTCAATGCAAAATGTTTTGTTAGCAGAGCACGTGTCATTTCGTTTTTACAATAAATGATCGAATTGAGGCCATTACAACTACGAAACACACCACATGTTCTCAAAATTAAAGAATATATATTTTTTTAATTTAAATTATTATGCACAAGGTTCAGGGTACAAGCAAATAAAAAAATATTAATTTTGAGAACATGTGGTGTGTTTCGTAGTTGTAATGGCCAAAATTCGTTCATTTATTGTAAAAACGAAATGACACGTGCTCTGCTAACAAAACATTTTGCATTGATTTTTTTTTCCTCCATTCAGTAGTTGGAGAACAACACAAAAATAACATTTGAATCTGATTTCACCCAAAAGTTAAGTACAAAATAGGGTAAAATAAACAAATAAAAAATGATCAATAAATTTGGAGGTGAATTTTCAATTTTTCAGAATTTTTAATAACAAAATTATGATCAGCGGAAAAAGTTAGCCCAGATTAAAAAAAAAAACAACTCGATAAGTTAATTTGTTCCCGAGATATTCCATGTTTGTCGAATTTGAACGCGCGGATTAACTTTTCACGCGAGCGCGCGCGAGCCCGAGACGGCTACCCCCACTCTGCCGCCAAACGCGACGTCACATTTGGCCTCTCATAAAACCGCTGAAATAAACAATAAATTTATATGGGATTTTTCCGCCGATTTTTCTCCAGTTAGCACAAGCCTTTCTCTGTACGCTGTCTAATTTTTAGCTCTCTATGTTGAAATGAGCAGCTGCAATAATTATTGAAAAACAAATTTTTTTATCTCCCCCTAATAAACTTTTTGCAAATTTTTTTTTTCTAAATTCGTAGAAAAATAAACGCTTTCGAAATATGTCAATTCCGACTCTGTGACTTAAAAATTCGCGATGGAATTCCATTTGTTTATGAGTAAAAATCGTACCCTATTTTTGGAGCCGTTTTTCACCCTTTTAATTATAAAAAATCGGTTTGCCCCAAAGTGTACATGATAGTACGACTCTTTCGGATCAATTTCGTTTTGGTTTTATTGCACTGCGACACTCTCCCGGTGTAGAAATTCCTCGCAAAAACAGTCGGTTTTTTAATAACAAATGGCTTTTCTCAAAAACTATTTTTCCGATCGAGCCCAAATTTTGCACACTTATTTAGTGTACCGAGGGGCAAATATCCTGAGATTTTGGAGGCTGTATACGCATTTTTAAACTAATAATAGGTTATGATAGAAATGGCCATTTTAGCTGGTTTATATTTTTTTGCGGGCGAACTAATGAACCGATTTTAATTTGCGACCCGCCAAATTGTTCGTTTTTCTAATATCTACAAATAGTTACTGAACTTTTTTTTTCTCCGATTAATAGTTTCGACGCTATCTCCTAAAAACATGGTTTTGCCAATTTTGACCGCGTGGCAAAAAAAGCCCCCCAAAATCTGTGGTTGGAATGTGGTAGGCCTTCATCAGGGACATCAGCTCTACACGAATCCGTCGGTTAGAATCGTTCTGGCTCGGTGTCACGTAAAAATACCCAGTTCCTGGACTACAGGCCAGATTTTTTTTTTTAATAATGTTTAGCAATGTCTCCGCACTTTGATTTGATACGAGCTTTATAAAATATTTTTGCATTTTCAAACTTGATTTATTCCAAAACGGCATGGTCAAGCTCATTGAAATTTAACCAGTAATTGTAAGATATTTAGAACTACACATGAACAAAATTTAAAAAAAATCTATTGAAAAGGATGTTTTGCATACAAATTTCTTAATAAATCGAGGAAATCCAAAGCCGATAACTCAATCACCGTAAACTTTATTGATGGCTTCAAAGACTTCTTGTGTTCGACAAAGTGCTACTCCGTCTTGCATGAAATAATAATTCTCAACGAGATGTTTTTTCTTTGCATAAGGAAACTATTGTGTCTCCAACATCTCTTTATAGTTCTGTCCGGTAACGATAAACTCAAAAAAATGCAGGTAGATCCCTTTTATTGAGACAATACGGTTACTTTTAAAGGATGAAGCGATATTGCCACTACGGTTTCGGATTTTCGGAACCCCGAAAGCGATAATTTTGTTTATTGACATAGCCATTCATCCAAAAATGCACCTCATCAGAGAAAATTATTTGTTTTTCGATCAATTCTTCATTTTCCAACATTTGTCTCAATGTGTTGCAGAACTATTTTCTTTATTTCATGGCGTGTTCCGTTAATAATTGATACGTTATTATTTTGTAAGGATGCATATTCCAAAAATGATGCAGAATATTGTGCAACGACGATTTGCTTTTATTTAAGGATGTTGAGTCCCTAAACGCAAATGATGATATAAATCTGAAAATTTGGTATGTTTTTGTGTTAACTATTTAAGAGATCGTGTAAAAATTTTACGACGTTTAAGAAGCTCGTTATTGGACAATTAACATTAACAACGAAAAACAAATTAAATGTAGTTTTATGGAAACTGGTATAACTGTGCGATAATTTTTTGTTTTCGACCTCCCAATTTTTTAATATTTACAATATACTGAAAGCAACGGAAACCAAACGAAGTTTATTGATAAATATTTTTGTTTATTGGTTTAAAAAATTGTTCTTAACAAAATGTTAATTTTTTAATAACGAGCTTCTTAATCGTCTTGAAATTTTGACACGACCTCTTGAATATTTCATATGAAAACATATCAAATTTTCAGAATTTTATCATCATTTTTTATTTCAACCCTTAAGGAGGTTGAAGTAATGATGATAGAATTCTGAAAATTTGGTATGTTTTTACATGAAGTATCCAGGAGGTCGTGTCAAAATTTCACAATGATTAAGAAGCTATTTATTGAACTATTAACATTAATAAGTTTCATAGGGACTCAACATCCTTAAAGCTTGAGCGCCTTTGCGGATAAAGATTGACGATTTTTTTCAAAACAGTCTTTAACTTTATCAATCCTTTCCTCTGTAGTTACAGAAGTGGAAGCGCCTGGCAAAACTTTTGTATGGTCCTGTGTATACCGTACTCTTAAAAATTATCAATAACTGCAAAAAAAATCGTTACAATATTAGAAATTTTGAAAAATAATATAGACCTGATTCCTCATAAACGTTGACATAAAAAAATATTCGATTCTTACCTCCTAAGAATAGTTTGGTTTCCGACTCTTTTATTTTCAAACGCTTCACCATCAATTTTCCCTCTTGAATAACAACATTCAATGAGAAACACTTTTTCTTCAATAGTTAACTCACTCATTTTCAAAAAGGTTGTCCGCTTTCTACAGCAGCTAAAATAAAACTGACAGGTCTTAAGTACATATTTCTGAAATGAAGGGTTCCTTAAAATGTCAGAGGGACAGGAAGGATTCGCTTAATTTTTACACGTTCCTATTGGACATCCTGTATATAAACCCGTAGGTGAGAAAAAGTTTATCTATCTGTACGTTTAACCGTTTATAACTCGAGAACCATTGAACTGATTTTAATCACTTTTTCACAGAAAGAAAGCTTATGATCCATTATATGTTTAGGCTATACACCATTTCTATATATTATTCATTACGGAAGTGCAAAAACATGTATGCAGTGACCGACAGCGATGGGTGCGCTGTCGGTATGTGGCTCCGGCGATCTCCCAAGTTAAACAGCCTCGGGCGAGGCCAACACTTGGTTCGGTGATCGCTTAGCTATGCACCGGCTCGCGCTAACTAACTGAAACTCAAAAAAAATATAGCCGTCTGTATCGTCCGGGTTTTCCACAGTTTCCCTTGGCCTTCGTGTAAATGCGATACAGTAGTGCATGAGGAAAGAGTGGCTGTCGGCAATACTCTTGGGGATCTCACAGGAACACAGAAACGGTTAAAGTGAAGGGATGGGGTTGTAAAAACTCACAAGGGATACGCAGGAACAATAAAAAATAAAAAAATAAATTAAAATAAAATGTTTTCACTATACAACTGAAAAATTTACCAAAAATTAAAAAATATGAATACATAAAAAAAATGAACTACTAATTTAAAGACAATTCGAAAACAAAGAGAATGAGCGGTGACTGGACTTCCAATTTTGGAAAATAGGAAGGGAATAACAAAATATGATTTAGGTTGCATATCATTTCAATTTATTCGCTGAATAGCTCATTGGCTTATATTAGATAAAACTGATAAATGAAGGAAGAAAATAACTCAAAATTATTTATTACATAGTTCCTCTGCAAAAAATAATAGAAAAACGCAAATACTATTCCTAATCTGTCACTGACGAAATGTGGACCATACCCAGGATCTTATACAAGTTTTATCACAACCCATTCAAAATAAAAGTTCAATATTATCCGTTCAAAAATTACTGACTTCAAACTTACTGATACAAAATTACTGAGTTCAGGACAAAATTGTGGATAACATCACACTTACATCTATAACGATATTTATCGCCGCCGGCGCAGCTGGTCAGTATATAAATTCTCAGGAGGGTCAACCAACGTAAAATAGTACTATGTATAACCATTGAAATAACCGTACTGATGAGGCTCAAAGGGATCGTGAATTTGGAAGCTGAAAGCTGGAAAGTAAATTTAGGCAGTGTTCGAGAAGTGATTGCGGTGAGAAAGGCAAGTTGAATGACATTGAGGTTCGCGATGGGGCGGTTCCGTGTGTCTGGTAGCGTTGGGACGCCACGCGTCTACACTAGATGTAATAATATACGACAACGTTGCCAAATGCGAGAGAGAACTCTCGAACGCTTTTGAATCTGTGGAGGCGAAGGATGTGTGCTACTGGCATGTATGAAAATGAACGATATAGCCGCATAGAGTAGATCCTGGCAGCACGAAGTTTAGGCAAGTTCACTGTACAGTGGGTAAGGGATATTTAGATGGTGGTTAAAGTAGAGCTGGGGTGGGGAGGTGGAGTGATTTTCACAGGTTACTCTGTTACTGCCACGGATCCTTCTTCTGGTGAGAGAGGAGGCGTTTCACATCACACACATGATTACTCGTACGTGTACACACGAGGCGATAAACGTGTAAATATGTAATGCCTTGCGCATATGTCATGAAAGCTACGAGAAACCCCGGTCCCTTTTGTATATGTAAAATCCGACCTAATATTCGGATATGCGGGAGCTGAGTTTACCTCTCACACTATTTTTAGACAACTATATAGGGTTTTCTTTTCCTAAAAGTCCGGCTTGATATTCGCAAGAAGAGCAGAACTCAAAATTGTGAAAACAAAACTTGTTAGCCATTTTTCATCCAGATGTACCATTCACTAGACATTAATTAATGAGTGATAGCCGAAATTAGAGGATCTGTGAAAAAAGTGCAATGTAGGGAAAGCACCAGGTAGGAGAAGCGCGGTCCGCCCCCACGCGATGGTTGATACATTGGAGAGTAAATGCTAAACGTTCGTCGTGCCTATTTCTTCTTATCGGACCGTTGCACTAGGTAACACTAAATATCCGATAAGTTGTCAATAGCGCATCTCAGTCAAAAATGAATATAACTTATTCCTTCAGAATGCCTCCGTCTAGCTACGCTTGAACTCCCAACCATGGCTATGAGGACACTCCGTATATCACAGATCCTCTACATTTTTGTGAATACGCATGTGCCCTTACACACATATAACGTACCCATACGCTAGCTAAGGCTCGAGGAGGGTGACGTATTCGAGCTCGCGCATGTCTACGCTCGAGAGAATTGTGTTTGCTATTCTGGCCTGAACAAATACTAGCCTTGCCACATGCGACACATCCGGTACAACCTCGACGACATACACTGTGTAAACACCTATTTTCTAAGCCCTTCTCCGCTTGTACCTACGGCGAATTGTTAAGAGCTTGCGTCAGGGAAAAAAAAACTACTGCTACTGATGTCTATAGAAAATTTTGTATGAAGTATGTAAGGTGCCGTGTGTAGTCCTGCTGTTTCAGTCTATGATGACTCAGAATTGTACAGGAAAGTGTTCGAAACAGTAGATACGGATTGAATAGCCTTGTTTATGTAAATACTTGAGCTCTAATCTGGCGTGCCGTGTTCCATCCTTCTTCGGAGCAAAGAAGTTGTATCAGTTTGCACGTTAACCCGTTCTGGATTTCCCATTTTGAGGTGGGTTTCAGAGATTCACTGGTAACAAAGGATGTTACGGAGTGGAGTGTATGTAGGAGTAGGTATTTTTCGGAGCAGTAAAATTTTGGAGCATACCTTTTTATGGACGGAGATATTTAAGATTAAAGAAAACATAAGTGTAAACATTTCTAAGGGTACAGATGTTATGATGAAGGAATTATTTTTGAGTAAACATATTTAATTTTCAGTTATCACTGTGGATATGGCATACCCGGACCGAATTTTCGGTAAATGACTAGCCGGGGAAAGAACAACACAAGTTTGGTGTACGCGAACGCGTATGCGTGTCGTAACATCAATGAATATTTCTCATCACTCTTGATGATAATGATGATGATGGTGATGACGATGATGACGATGGTTCATATACTACCTTACAATATTCCTAAAACGAAATCCTACGTAACTATGAAAAGCACATTGAAATAGGTTTAGTAGTTTGCGAGTTTTATGATAACATATCCACATATGGATACCTTGTGACACCTAAATTTAGAGATAGCTTATCATATTGCAGAGCAGGTTTCGGGATTCAGCCTCAAGGGAATAATTTCCATGAATTCGTAAGATCCCCGGTTCTGAAACACGTCTAACCAGTATATCAGAGTGAGGTTAGTTCTTATAAAACCACATTAGATTCTAAACTATATTTAGTTTAAGACATTTATAATTGACAATGTCACAAAAAATCTCAAAGAATAATAAATCGTGTTTCGAGTAATCCACGCATTGTTGGCTGGATGATCCATTGAATAAAAAAAAGGGGAAGCGTTTGAAAAATATGGACGCGTAATACAGTACCTTTGGTCTTTTGGTTCCCAAAACAAGGTCTCGGCACGACCATTCCTGGGGCGCAGACCACCCGAGTCAACTGCGCGTACATTCACCCTTTCAATCCCGTTCTATCCATTACCAAGTACTTCGGTTCACCCTTTCTACAGCCGTAGAGCGAGAGAGGTGAGCAACGATCTAGTACTTCATGGCTCGTAGCTTATTGCTAGCTGCGTTAACATAGTCATATTCCTGTCGAGCTTTACACGCTAATGGAGTTTGAAGTCACTCGCTGGCACGTGCCGGAGTGGTGGTCCTCGCATTTTTACTAGAGAAGTTCTAAGGGAATCAAGTAGCTTTGCATGCGTTGCCAGTCTTTTTTTCAGCAAGGGAACCAACTTTTTGGCCACCAAAATGACTACCATTCTACTTTGACAGTTCTCGAGCCACTGGAATACTTATTCAATTTTCTTACTCGTGCCACTATACTATGTAATAACTTTTATCAATTTTTAGTTTCCCAAAGATTGCTGTGAACCCTATTTCATTATTTCCGTCCGTCTTTTATAGCGTCCAAATTCTTACTATTTTCAAGTTAAGGAGATGAAATGTTGTATGTCCAAGGACAGTTTAAAACAAAAACGAAAATGACAATTAAAGTAACACCCTTTTAAATTCTTAAAGAGATGCAAATAACGTTCTTGTACCCATTTAAGATGCACATTACTGGAAAGGACGGTAAAAATCCTGTTCGTCCATACTACTTTTTATGATATAGTGATGAGTAGGTTGCCTGCAATGACCTATATAAACTTTGAATAGACTGGTTCCCCTATCTCTGTAATCATGTAATCAAAAATTTGAAATGTTTCACTACCATACCTTTCCACCAATGCTTCTTACTAAAACTATTTTATGATAGAATGATAATTATTTTAGAAATGATAGAACAAAATCTATTTTTCGGACCGGTCAAAAATTCAATAAGCTTTTTAGTAGCTCCAATTGTGAAATTTGTTTAATAACCTTTCAACTAACATTTTTTTAATAAACTATGAGTTAAGAAATTTAGTTAGTAAAACATAGCTTTTTAATATAAGTTCTGGTATAATCGATCGGTAGGAGAACTTCTAAAGCAATGCAGCAACTTTTAAAAAAAGTACCAAATTAGGTACTTTTGAAAAATAGTGTTGACCGTTCGATGGGGAGCGCTCGGTATCGTTCTTGCAGCTCTTTTGCACTCACGACCAACAGTGACGTGTGTGACACTATAACTTTGAGTGGTACTGAAGTAGGGTCAATCGAGCCCTCTTTACATTCACCTTTGAAGCATAAAAAGTACGAGTTTAAGGTTAGGGGAAAGTAGGGAACTTGAGAGAGGCTAATTTCTTCGAAATGGTACCATGGTGATATGGTACTCATATCTCAAAACGCGGCGAAGAAAAGTTAAAAATCAGTACTCACCGCATATCTATACAGGAGAATAGGTTCTTTTCGGTCCTTTAAGACTTCAATTTTAAGGTAGGATTCTACTTTGGAACTTTAAAAAAATCGATTTTTTTACATTTTTGGAAAGTACATATATTCAAGAATATTCTCTCAAAATTTTAGAACGATCCAAACAGTCTAACTGTACTTTTCCGCCCCTCAAACGTAACTAGCTGAGCGCGCTCCGCAGCATACGTACTGTTTGGCCAGAGCAGACTCCTGGTACAAATATCGTAAAGCTGAGGCGAACAAGACTTTAAAAGACTTTAAACGCCCTCCTCCACTTGCTGAAGACGTGCAAGAAGTTCTCAAACCCATCTACGAAGATCTAACCAAACAGGAGTTGCTTAAAAGATGCTTAGGTGGAAATACTCAGAATAATGAGTGTTTCAACTCCACAGCTTGGAGTATGGCACCTAAGCACATTTACAATGGGAAAAAAAATTGTCAAAATTGCGCGTCTCTCTACAGCATGTATCTTCAATAAAAGATTTTAACCAATTTTGAAAATTATTGAGGTGATGGGTGTTGAAATCAGTTTGGCGCAGTATGCCAGTATGCGCGACCAGGAACGCATAGTCAGAGAGAACCGCTGCTCGACCGAGGCTTCCAAGGAGAGCAGAACGAAGCGGAAACAGGCTAGATTGGAAGAAAATGATCTTCTAAAAAAGTCAGAAGGCATTTTGTATGGTGTAGGCATCGCTGATTAAGCGTAAGTTAATTTTTTTTGTGATTTTTCATTGAAAAAAACTTTAAATGCGTTTTTCTCAAAACTACGTTTTTACACTGCTTGGTGCTAAAATTTCCAAAACTACTAAACCGATTGTTATAAAATTTTAACCACATATTCTGAACACCTATATCAACCGACTGAACTAAAATTATCTTAAAATTTTGATTTTTACTATATTTATGTTGCAAAAAACAGTGAAAAAAAGTACAATTTTTTTTTCACCGTCATTTTATTATTTTTGCATGTACATTAAAAATTCCAGTTCAGTCGGTTGCTAGTGTTATATTGAACCTAAAACTTTTTAATTTTTGTGTTTCAGATGGCCCATTTTCAAGATTTTAACACCAGCGCAGACCCCCCTACTAATCGAGGCATTGTATTTAAATGACATTTTTGTGTATAAAAAATACATAAAATAAATGAAAAAAAAAATTTAATGTATTTCAAGAGTGTATTTATTAAACCTACCAAACCCTACATCAATATCTTTATTAGTAATCTCATAAAAAAATCACAAAAATAGCTTTTTTTTTGAGCGCCCAAAGTAGAATCCTGCCTTAATATATACAGCAATCTGATAGGTTCGGTCTGTAGAAGAAATTTGTTAACTAATTTCTAACAAATATTTTTATTTTAATTGCGCTTATATAACTTTTCATGGAAATTTAAATATGAAATAGATCATTTTGATAACGGCATTATTCGAAATTGTGAAACATTCAAAAGCGAGAAAACGTAGCCGTGACTGAAATGTGTGCGAACATACTAGTTTCATTTGGTTTTGACCTAAAGGCTATGCCTAACTTATAAATGAACATTTTAGGCGTGACTAGATTACAGAATTCTGAAGAGGAAACTCCTTAATCCTCAATTATCACAACCTCAGAATTATCTTTAGATTGCACTCTGCTGGGTATGACGTACCCGCGCATTTTTCCTTTGCGTATATCTCGGAGTCAATTGAATCGAATGAACTCGGTTCGTTTGTCAACTACATGTTCAGGATATCAAAAAACGATGATGATTGGAATATTCTCAAGCGTTTTTTTTTTTTTAATTCCCATATCTTAAGGAAGTAGTCTCGCCAAAGCGTTTTTCTATAGAAGTTTTTACAATTTTGAGGACACATTCAGGACACTATTATGTAGTTATGTACAAAAATTCAAAAGGATTCACCATCTGATATTCGAGATATTGGTAATCAAAGATTGCATAGTTTTACATGTGTTTTTATGGGGAGTCGTAGAAAATTTCACATTTCACGCAGTAACTCCGAAACTTTCCTATAGATTTTTTTTTTTAATTGTCATTTACAGGAGAATATATAACGAAGCTTATCAAAAAATTACAAGAATTTTGAGCACTTAATTATATGTTATATGTATTAGATAGGGAAACACGGTTATTTTGGGAACTATAAGCTTTATATTAGACATTTTTCCCAAAAGTTGATATGTTTTTAGATTCCTCTAAGATGTAACAACTACCATTATTAAATTATTCCGCAAGTTATATCCAAGTTTTCGAACATTGACCGGAGAGATAACTTTTGAACGTGACTGTGGCGAGACGACTACATTAACTTCAAAATAAGATGAAACACGCTAGAGGTCAATCGAAAGGCATTAAGTTGTACTTTTAGGTCTTGAAAGCATTTTGACGATGCTTTGCAAGACATATTTTTTCGTGCAACGTAAATATAGTGCGTTGCCTTTCATGTTTTTTCGCGCAAAAGGCGTACGTTTAACTAGGAAGAATTAATTGAAAAAATGTCAACTACTGTAACTTAAAAGGTGTGTAATAACAATGAAACAGCGTAAGTTTTTGAGCCGATAATTTTCGTTTTTTTTTGTAATTCCTTTGCATAACTTTTGGGGTTTTACGAGCCCATTCCATCATGTGAACCACTTTTCTCCACTTTACTAACTTCTACGTTTCTGTGAACCCACGAGTGCAATCCACAGACACTCTTCCTTATAGCACTAATGTATCGCATTTGCACGAGAACGTAGAAAAATTGTGGAAAACACGGTCGATACGGGCGGCTATATATGACTGATTTTTCAGATGGTTGACACGCATGGCTAAGCGGTTACCCATTCAAATACTGACTTTGCCCGAAGCAGCTTAGCTTGGAAAATCGCCGAACCACCTATAGAATATGTACCCATCGCTGTTGGTTAGTTAATAAAGAATAAAAATTAATAAGAACTGTCAAATTTGTTATACCATCTTTGCACAACGGGTATGGCACATTCGCACATTAACTTAACATGCTCTTTTTTCAGCTGTATAGAATTGACCGCAGTGACTCTGATGGGGATGCCCAAGTTCTCCCTACCCTTCCCCCCCAAACCGACCGGCCCTTCTTCGAACATTCGAATATTCGTCTGTCAAAAATACGGCTCGGGTAAGCCGTACTCGTAGTGACAATTGAGGATTAACACGGTATTTAGCCGCAAAAGAATTTGACTCGCAAGCATTTAAGGGGGAATATCCGAGTAAAAAGAATTTTTTTTTCATTCATCTTAAAGTCTGTAGTCTCAAGAATATTGTGGGTAAATTTCATATTAAAATTCCAATAATTAAGGAAGTTATGGGCAATTTACCGGAATGCGGTCCAGCGGCATGAATGATTTTTTTACAAAAATCGATTTTGCCAAAAAAAAATTGTCCATGTTTGGAATATGAAGAATATCATGTGTAAATGTGATCTTAATATTCGAAGAACTGTAAAAGTTGTGGGCGATTTACCGAGAAGCTGACGAGCGACCAAGTTCCGAAACGCATAATTTCTTTGCCAAACTTCAAACGCGATTATCTCGAAACATACTATTTAAAGACGATCCCCAAAATATTCGGAAAACGGCTCGACCGATTGCTTCCAAAATTTGACACAATATTTTCGGACAGGTTTTCTACTTCTGAATGTAGGATTTTTTTTTTCACTTCATTATTTTTTTTTTATCAAGCCAGAAAGGTCGGAAATTAAGGTTGAAAAATGAATGTAAAGTTCAATTGGCCGCCATTTCGAGAAAAAATTTTTTTCCGAAAAATCTTACGTTGCGAAGGGCATCCTACATTACATTTTGAGAATCTTTTTGAAATTTTTGTTTCAGATTAACCGACTGCATGTAATCTTGGGGACCGCAGACCGTGCAAGCGAGGAACATTTTTTTACGCCGGCCATGACAGCAGCGCTCCCAGTCGACATATATTTATAAAGAAATTTGTCAGCATACCTCAACATGTATACTTTCGGATAAAACAAACCTTGATAAAATCGAACTAATAGTTTTTGAGATAATAAATCCTAAAATTCACCTATTTTTTCCGCTGTCTACTCGGATGTTCCCCCTTAATGCGACCGCCGGAGGTGCTCAAGCAGGCACCACCTCAGCAGTGATGCACTGAGCCAGCCAGTGTTCGGCTAGAGGGCCACCATCCGTACGATAAGAACCTCCCACGGGAAGCCACCAAAGCCATACACCGACCGTATACATACATCACAGTATGGTATTTTTGGGCATGAATTTATAAAGGCAGGGTCTCGAACCATTCAGGATTGCAGTAGAAACACTTGAAAAAATTTCATATTTTCATGGGTATTTGGCCGGGGTTCGAACCCGGGGCCTATGGCGTACAAGCCCGAGCCCTTGCCCGCTAGACCGACCGCTCTCCCCAGAATGTCCAGTGACGTAAAAGTGACGTAAAACTGCATATATTGGTTTTGTATTTGTTTACTTTTATTTATTTATCAGTATATTTGTATATATTTAATGTTTGCTAACGTGTGTTTTTTAAGTATTTTTTGTTTTCATTAATATTTTTTCATTCTTTACCTATTGATGAAATCGATGTGGAAAACCCAAGGGCTTGTAATGCTTCAATCGCCGTATTGCGTAGTGAAGTTGCGAGATTGGTGGGGTAGAGGTGGATTCTTTCTAAATATTTAGTGTTGAATTTTTTTCCGTTTTTGCCGTTTTCTTGTTTTGCCGGATTTTGGTGTTTTTTGCCGTTTTTTGCCAATTTTTTTTGGTGTTTTGCCGGATTGTATTCATTTAGAGGTTGTTGTGAATTTTTCATTCGAAGATATTTAGATTGGGCACGTTGGATTACGTTGAGGTTGCTATCACTGGCCTATCCCCACAGTTGTATTCCTTATGCCGAATCCATATGGGCTTTATTATGGTCTTATATAGCAATAATTCGTTGTTGAGTGACAGCTTCGATTTTCGACCGAGTAGCCAGTACATACTGCGGAATCTGATGTTTAGTTCTTTTTTTGTTTGCTTCTAAATGGTTTTTCCAGGTCAGTCTTCGCTCATCTATAGTTTGATGCCACGTTTGGGTTGGTGTTTGAGACCAGTAGTGCAGTGTCATCGGCAAACGTTGGAGCAGTGATCTCTTGCCGTACTGATAGGTTAGCTGTGTAGGTGGTGTACAGGACTGGACATAAAACTCTACCTTGTGGAACACCTGATTTTATTTCATAAAATCTAGACTCCTCTTAATCGTAGCGTACTTGGGACCTACGATCTTTGAAGCAGGATGTGAAAAGTAGATAGTGTTGAAGTACTGATTGCATTATTTTTAATACTAGTCCTGCGTGCCACACTTTAACGAACGTTTGTTGGATATCTAGTAATGCTGCAGAGCAGTACTTTTTTTACCACGAACTCCGATATTGTTGTTGACACTCTGTGTACTTGCTCGATGAATGAGTGCTAGCTTCTGAATACAAATTGGTGTTCTGCGATTACATCGGCCTCTTCTAAAAGTGGTTTTATTCTGCTTAAGGGGTTAGGGGCAGTTAAAGAATTAAAAAAAGGCTTTTTTGTGATTTTTTTACCATTTGTATATTTTCCTTTTGCTCAATATTTTACCAAGTAATTATATAATATTTCAAGAACGTTTTGTTAAAATTCCATTAAAAAATATCTATTTTTGATAGTTATCTGCAGTGGCGTGGATTATCTTTTTAGAACAGTGTTTTGCGGTGAACATTCTCACTATTGACTGATCCATCTGAAATCAAGAAACCAAAAAACTTTCATTACTTTAAATGGTTTATCTAGTGCTTAATTGAGGTTTTGAAAAAAGAAAAAAAATGCATAATGTAGCAGCCTTTGAAAGTGTAATTAGAGATTTTCAGGCAAAAAAACAGCTTATTTTTTGAATAAAAAGAAATCTATCGGTTAAAAATTAGAATCCTTCGATTAAGCACTAGTTTTTAATGTATAGAAGATACTGTATAAATTTCATTTGGATCGGTTGAGTGGTTTTCGAAAAATAGTCGTCACCGACATTGAAAACATGCTTTTGAGTAAAACGCATTAAAAGACATGTGTCGTAACTATATAAATTCTGATCGCAAAGAAAAACAACCAAATATCGAGTAAAGATACGCGGCGCGACTGGCCTTCGCCGTTTAAATATTAAACTATATTTTTAATACTTGGCGTCAAGACGCTGCCACATCTCTAGCGCGCGTCGCTGAATCAGCACACGCGCGCTCCCATCGTCAATCGGGCACTTATAGTTTCGGCCACCGAGCGGCAGCACTCACTTCGTGAGCGTGAGCAAGAGCCTATTTAATGACTCATACATTTAAATCTCCCGGGACGCTCAACCAATCATCGCGGGTCGTCAGCCATATCCAATCATCAGTTTCTCTCTCAAATCATCGATCGACGATCGATTCTTCCTGTTCCGTTACAATCACCGTAAAGCGCGCACATGTCGAGAAAATCACTCGACTTATTTTGCACAAGTTTCTTACAAATCCATTGCTCAAATAATCGGGAGTTTTATCATTTCGTTCTGTAACATTGCTCGGAAAAAACGCTCATGTCAGTGATGGTTCTCAGTTTGACTGGGAAAAACCTCATTGAACAAATAGAAAACGACCGGGAAATAAAACTTGTGCATTCGCGACCACGTTCTTTCCATTATCGCAGCCAACTTGCACGAAACCAGCCCTCGCCAAGATAAAAGTATGCTCACGTTCATATTCGGGCTTTTTATTGCTGCTCATTGTTTCTCATTTCTCTAATTGTAAATATTTTTCTCTTGTACATATTTCGCACAGTGTTTATTTTATAATAAATTACCTCCGATCGAGATAGCTCTCGGGGCAATATACATCGACTCGTGGGTTGCCGTTTTTTTTGTGTGAAAAAATTATCCTTGTTCTTTTTCAATGCTAAACCCAGATATTACTCAACATAATATAATATATTAAATTACTCACCTCAGCGGCTGATTTGACACTGCTTTGAAATAGCACGATAGATCAATATACATATCTCATAAATATTGGAAAGGCTCAGCGTTTATTTAATACACTGGTAAAGTAGACTGGTTGTTATTAATTATTGTTGGCTAGCTCTTTTCACTACTTTGAAAGACCTATGATAATCATTGTATATCTCCGAAACTATATGTTGGATCAACTTGAAATATTCACAGAATGATCTCAAGGTATCAAACTTTCAAAAAATACGAAAAACCAAAAATTAATTTATCAAAATTTATAAGCGCCCCTGCCCCTTAAGGCCGTATTGTTGCCTAGAATGCGGGGCCAAAAGATACAAATTTCCATTACCATTATTGTCTTTTTCCGATCGTTGTGAGGGGCGAGGGGGGGGGGGGTCATCGGTAGTTCAAATCCAGAATTATGACTAGATTCTGCAATAGCACCGACCGAAATTTAATTTTTGACATGTACGAAATTAATTTTGATCCAGGCCAAAATCGCTATCGCTACTGGTGACTGTATAACGCTCGGACACTATGATTGGGCCATTTTGACCCAGGCCAAAACTGCTATTCTTACTGATGGCCGAATAACCCTCACTTACTATTATTGGGTTATTTTGACCCGAGTTGAAAGCGCTCCCCCTGCTGGTGACCGAGAAACACTTAATTATCACCATTGGGTGATTTTGACCCAAGCCACAAGTGCTACCGCTGCTGGTAACCGAAAAACACTTGGTTACTACTATTGGGTCTGTTTGACCCGAACCAAAACCGCTACTGGTATAGGTGACCAATAGGGTGGTCCTTAATTAGGGTATTCTCGAATTTGGACTCACGTACCCCTCAGAAGGATTCAAAATAAATAAATAAAAATGTGTGCCGAAGAATTTTTCTCAATGTCAATATTGTATCCCCAAGTGTGACTTTTTTCCCATTTAAATAACACATGTTTTTGAGGTGTTTGCACTTTTTTCCTTTCCCTGCATATTCATTATTCTAAAAATATTTAATGCTTACAAATATGTTATATACGGATACAACAACGCATACGAACGTTCAAAAGTCATTGATTAATTATCATTACATTTAATCTCAAAAATCGATTGGAACGTTTTGGTGCACTGCGGGTGGTTCAAGATCTCTACCTCAGGAGCATATTCAAAAAAAAGCGAGCTCACCAGGTTGAACGGGATTATGGAAAATGATGTCGCGCGAAATCCGGCCAAAATCGACAGATTATATAACGATTTTTGTTTAAAGAGGGTTTAACTTGACGTAGATTTGTCATACAAAAAATAACAGAGGTGGATTTTTCATAGCATAGGATACCCCGTACAATGATGTATCGCTGATCGTGCCTATTTATTCAAAACATCAAGTTTTCGGCAATCTGGCAACGTTGTGATTTGCACTTTTTCACCAAACCAGCTGCCAATCGGTCAATTCGCATTCGATCGAAACAAAACTAGGCTTATTCAAAAGCCGATAAAATTTGCTGCAATTGATGACTTTGCTGTTTCCGAGTCGGTCAATTTGGACCCGAGTTTGACAAAACATCAATCGTTGCGTTTCATGAACATGACTGTATTAGGTAGGATGTTATATTCTTGAAATACAACTTTCTGCATATTGCACCGTCTTGAAATTCATTCACCAGTAAATAAATTTAATGCAGAAATTGATTAAATAGCAATTATAAGATGATAAATTACTCCAGGCGCGATTTCAGCATTTTTTTTATTATGTTCATTTACGTATGGATTAAACGTAATGATAATTGGTTAACGGACAACACCACTGTGACCCCCTATTTTTTTCACATTTTTCAAGAATTTTTTTTGTGGGAAAAAAAAGAGATATTCGAAAAATTTTTTTTGGGTTTTGTTCCTTGTTTATTAATGTATCAAAAAACATTTTTTTCACATTTTTCACACCGCATGGTGGCGCTGGGGAAGCTCTCGCGTCATCTCCGCAGTAGTTCGCGGCACGCAGTAGAACTCTCTTCAACGTCGATCTGAAAAAAAATACCGAGTGTTTTCGTTAATAATATGATATTTTGAAGAGAAGTACATAGGGATTTGGAAAAATATTGATTTTTAAAAAATAGGCACGCCTTTGAAATTAAAGAATGATTTTTGAGCAAAATTTCTCGTCGAAAATAGGCTATAACTTTTATAATTATTGAGATATCGAAAAAATCCTATGTACTTCTCTAGATAATCTACTTTTATTGATACAGTATAAATTTGAAGTTGATCGGATAAAAATTGCTCGAGTTCTGCTGCGTGCCGCACTTAAAAAAGTGGTTTTGAGAAAAACGCGTTCAAAGTTTTAGGTTTGTTAATTTATGTTATAAATTGAAAAAAAAATTATTTACCTTCAATTAGCGATGCCAGCACCATATAGCTGGCCTTCAAGAAGCAAATCGTTGTCTCTTGATTCTTTCCTCGAACTAGTTAAGGCTTTTCTCGCTTCTTTTGCAGCGTCTGTGAGCGAGCGCTCCGCGAGCTGGATCCGCGCTGCGTCGGTCTCAACGCAAAAGTTGAAACAATTTGGGCCGATGGTTATCCCCAACGTCTCTAGTACTTTCATGAGACTTCTCAGGCCATCATTGAACACTAATACCGCGATATCAGTTGCAATATCAATGATTTTTTTGCTTCCGGACTGGCACTTGGGGGCTATTGCCCAAACTGATTTATTGTAGCTTTTGTTATTGTTTTGCGTATAGCCGCCCAAACAACGCTGCAGCAAATCGTCCCTGCTCAAATTTTCGAAGATTGGCTGAATTGCCTCCAATATTTCCTGAGGAAGAGGCGGTTTATGGCGATATTTAGAAATATCACCATTTGCGACCGCGCGCTGCCACGAACACCACGACTCGGCTCCTTCCGGGCAATCGTCATGTTGTGGCTCACTGTCTGTGGACATTTCATGTTTGATAGTTGCCCAAATTGCGTTCCTCATTTTGTCAACATCATCGCTGTTCCTCCGAATAGCCAAGCCGTAATATGTGCTCAACTCGTCAATCAATTTTCCGGTGAGCTTTCCTCTGCCAGACAATCCTTTTTTTTCACGATTTCGCGGAGGCGCGTCCCCATACGTTTTTGGACATGATCGATGCACTCTTTTTTTTTTATCTCGAAACCGTCGTATGGATCGCTATTCGATATGCCCAGAAACGTTTTAGAATCGCCGTCACCAGCGCCCAGCTGCGCGGGACCCCGAGCGTCGCGGACCGCTGCACCGCTCCACAAAATATTCAATATCTACGAAAATAATTATTTTTTCGACCTGGGTCCAACGGCATTGCAATCTTAAAAGTATTTTAGATTTTATAAAATGGTTTTCAAAAAAACGATTTTTTGAAGCCGTCACAGTGGTGTTGTCCCTTAATGACTTTTAATCATTCGTATTCGTTGTTGTATCCGTATATAACATATTTGTAAGTATGAAATATTTTTGTAATAAGGAGTATGCAGGGAAAGAAAAAAGTGCAAACACCTCAAAAATATGTGTTATTTAAATGGGGAAAAAGCCACACCTTGGGGCAAGTGTAATTGTTGATATTGAGAAAAATCCTTCGGCACATATTTTTATTTATTTATTTCAAATCATTCTGAGAGATACGTAAGTTAAAATTCAATTCCCTAATTAAGGACTACCCTAGTGACCAAGTAACGCTCGGTCAATGCCATTGGGTCAATTTGGCTCGGGACAAAACCGCTCCCGCTGCTGGTGACCGAGAAATACTTGGTTACTACCATTGGGTCCGTTTGACCCGGGCCAAAACCGCTACCCCTATTGTAACACTTGGCTACTACTATTGTGTCCTTTTGACCGATTACAAAAATGCTACCACCACAGGTGACCCGGCAACACTTTGTTACTAGTATTGGGCCATCTGGACCTAGGCCAAAACCACTAAAGCTACTGATTACCGAGCATCTTATCAGCCTTTAAAACTTAGTGAATAATGGAAATTTTCCCATTATCATTACAATGTAGTAGGTAATGGAATATTTTTTCATTACTCATTACAATGTGATGGGTGCTGGAAATTTTTTCCATTACTCATTACAATGTAATGGGTAATGGAATATTTTTCCATTGCTCATTACAATGTAATAGGTAATGGATTTTTTTGCAATTTCTCATTACAATGTAATGGGTGATTATTTTTTTTAATTATCCATTACAAAAGTAATGATTAATGCATTATTTTTTCATTACGAATTTTGCAACCCTGTTATATACTATATCGACTTGAAATTTTGTACTCTGAGGTTTTTGTACTCTTTTTTCTAAATTTTGTACTCTGAGGAAAATGCAAAAAAGTCGTTTATTGAGAGCGAAAATTGGTACTCGGGGGTTTTTCCGGTCGCTAATTGCGAATCTGCATTCAAAATTTGGGAATTCAGAATAGATACAATAAGGCGGACCAAAAATGTGAAAAGTCGTTTGATGAGAGCGAAAGTTGGTATTCAAGGGTTTTTCAGGTCGCTGATTACGAATCTGCACTCAAAATTTGGGAATTCGAGATGGCGGATCCAATATAGCGGACCAAAAATGCAAAAAGTCATTTGATGAGAGCGAAAGTTGGTACTCGAGGGTTTTTCGGGTCGCTGATTACGAATCTGTACTCGAAATTTAGAAATTCAAGATAGCGGATCTAATATGGTGGACCTGAAATGCAAGAAAGTCGTTTGATGAGAGCGAAAGTTTGTTCTCAGAGCTTTTTGAGTACGCTGATTACTAATCTATACTCAAAATTTGGAAATTCAAGATAGCAGACCTAATATGGTGGACCGAAAATGCAAAAAAGTCGTTTGATGAGAGCGAAAGTTTGTACTCGGGGGTTTATGGGGTCTCTGATTACGGATCCACATTCAAAAGTTCGCAAATCAAGTTCGCGGATCCAATATGGTGGAACAAAAATGCAAAAAGTCCTTTCATGAGAGTAAAAGTTGGTACTCAGAGGTTTTACGCGGTTTGCAGCAATCCTTAAACGATTCATTGAGTTGATCCAGTAGAGTATAATTTATGATAATCGGCCCCTTTTTAGGTTAAATTATACATCGTATAATTTATGATAGTGTACCCTTTTTGAGTTCCACACTATTATCAAAAGTATACTATATTGGATTGGCAACTAAGTCTTGACAAACTTTTTTTTAATCTTCCTTTTTTTATTCTAGAACATTCTAGAAAGCTTCCATAACTGGCAACTGCTAGAATGTTCTAGAAGCTTTCGCACGGTGAGTATAAAAGCCCGGCTGCGGAGGTCTGCGGAAGTCTAATTCTCGACATGGACGAGCCCGCTATTCGAGGTGTAATATATTACGAGTTTCGGCGTGGTAGCAGTACGAGGCAGGCAACCACCAATATCAACGTTGCTCTCGGAGAGGCCATCGTAACACAATCGACAGTGAGCCGCTGATTCCGTCGCTTCGCTTCCGGAGATACGAGCCTGGAAGATCGAGAGCGCTCCAGTCGACCTATTGAATTGAAAGACGACGCCATATCAAAAGAGCTGAAGAAGCACCGAAATGCTACCACTCGGGAATTGGCGCAGGCCCTCGGCTATAGTCCGTAACGTTGTACCCAATTTATAGTCACCTCGTTTCGTGGTAGAAACCACCACAGCACTCGTCTGCCTAAAAATGGAAAGAAAATATTGTTGTAGGACATTCCGAGCTTCGTTACTATTTCTGCCCTGCGTTTCGGGCTAATTTAGCCTTCAAAATTGTATTTTTCTGTCCCTTCGAGATTTTTGCCTCCGCTAAACTCAGTCCCAAAGCATTTTTGTTGTCTTGCGCATTCCTTCGACCTCAAGAACACCAACTGGAAGATATCGAGAGATAATGAGACGCACGTAGCAGAAAAAAACGAGGAAGCCAATAACAATTGCATTTTTGTCACGACAAGACCACAGGAATCAAAAACACTTAACCCCTCCCCAGAAACATGTTAATCCTCCCTTATCATTTCCCTTCCCGCTTCAAGAAATTTTCCCCCTTTTGACAGTTCCTCTCTGTTTCGAGGGGCAATATTCCGAGAAGAAGAAAATAACTCACCGGTAGTAAGAGAAACATTCTCTTACCAAAGAGGAAAAACATCGCAGTACAGGAGCCAAGTCGTAAGGACATAACTTCGAAATGTCATCGCTACTTCGAGGCCGGAAAAATAGTCCGCTGGTCACGAGGGAAAAATACGGTACCACGGCGTCGAGGTTCCTAATCTCCACCAGTTCACTATTGTCGACTCCTCGGAAACTCCTCTAAATGACGAAAAACGTCATCAGAGCCCCATCGAGACACCGCGTCAACACGCGCGCACAGCACCCACAACGAACAACGAACTTTGAAAATCTTTCAAGTCCGCGCGCAAGTTCGCGCCAACGACACGGCGGCGTGGTAGATCAGCACGAGCAAACAACAGCGTCCCCTTCGCTCACTACGAGTCGAACGCCAAGCTCGAAACAGAGACCCCTTTTACCCTCCCCACTCCCCTTACCTACGAACGAGTCCACATTCGAATAATCAAGGCATGTGATTGGGCGACGGGTTCGCGCGAGTTCTCCCCCACCATCGAGACACTCGCAAGGAAAGCACGAGAGGGCGAATTCTCTTCACTCTCCATTACGACTCGGCGTGCGTACCATGGCTTCCCACATCATTGGCAGGAAAAATATTAAATTGGAGAAAAATATTGCGAAGATCCGACCCGGCGAGATTGAAAACCTGTTCCGGATTCTTGGACAATCTTTTCAAGTTAAAAATTCGAGCAACTGGAATTGAAGTAAGTCGTTTTTCGTTCCTTATATTCGCGACAATGCGAAAGCTCTCATCGGCCATAGTAGCCATTACGCGCGTACGCCGATTGACCCTGAAAAATTTTTGACTTGTATTCCATTAATTTTTGGAGCTCTTCTGGCCTATTGTTTCGATTCCCGTTTATTATTAATGGTTTTCGACAACTAATTGAGTGCGCGATGAGTGCTGTGGTGCTAGAATAAGAGTATCATTAGTGATTAAAGAGAAGCGTTCTTTTTCCCCTCCCTTTCTGTAGTGTAGCCAAGCCCCGTCGTTCGGCCACGCGTAGGCCGAAACGAACGAAACATTTTCGCGATCTTTTCCATATCAAATCTTTTCTTTATGCGGTGTAAATCTGTCGCAGTATAGTAATCATATAAATTGTGATACTAACTATTGTCGAAATATTGCGAGCAATAGCGGGGTAATTCCCAGATTCCTTTCGACATTTTTCGGGCTGCGAAATTTCGAGCTCGACATTTGTTTCGTTGACCTATCTTTCGAGCACCATTGTTCGTCGGCGTGTGGTCACGCACGACCACACGGCCGAACATTAGCTTTCCGTTTTTTTTTCGTTGCCATTACGGCGTTTAGCCCAATTTAATTATTATTGCGTAATTTATCACTTTCTGTTGATCAAAAGCGATTATTTAATTTTTCTTGGTTGTGAGAAGTATTTTTGCGCCAATTATAAAATGAATTAAATCCTTATTTTGTTTCTCTTTTTTGTACTATTTTCGTTCCTCCCGTCGAACAAATTGTTCGAAAGTTCACGGGTATAAAAATAAGACGCCTGAGCTATCAGGGACCCACTGTCCTTGAGATATTATTTTTTTTTTATTTTATTTATTCATGCTCCGAGCTAGGCCCAATTAGTTAGGATGATTATTTCCCTTTTGTTACGTTTGCGACCCCTTAGATCTAAGATCATTCCTTTTGTGAATAAATGGAGAATTAGACGTATTTTCTTTTGTTAATTTTTCTTTTAAATTAACTGGCGCCCATTATATCCAGTTTTTGTTTTGTTCATGCCAAAAATAAATTACTTTTGTGATTTTGATTCTCCTAACAATTTTGTGTTTTTCCCTTTATTTAACCATTATTTTTTCCCCCTTCCTCTTGAGATTTTGTGACGAAACACGTCACAAGTCATACAGCGATCGAGAACCGGCTGCATACACTCGGCTATCGGCGAGTGCTGGCGAGATGGACACCTCATCAGTTGAGCGATGACAATCGGGCTGCCCGAGTGTCCATCTGCCAGTCGTTGCTCCTGCAGCCGAAAAATAAAGAATTTCTTGGCAGTTTAGTGACTGGAAACGAGATTTATATCCTCTACGAAAACAATGAACGGAAGGCCTATTGGCTGCCGCACGAAATAGAACCACCAGCTCAGCCCAAACCAGAGACCCACGGACGAAAGATTTTGCTGTGTTGCTGGTGGGATGCACGTGGAATGATATATTACGAACTACTCCCTGGACAACAGACGGTGACCGCCAACGTATATGTCGAGCAGCTTCGCAAATTAGCTCCTGCAATGCGAGCAAAGAGGAGAAGAGTGACAAAGGTGCACTTATTGCACGACAACGCTCGGCCCCACGTTGCTTCAATCACCCGCCAGCTACTGGAAAGAGTTTGGTTGGACCACGGTTCCACACCCGCCGTATTCCCCGGACTTGGCACCTTCGAATTATCACCTGTTCCGAGGCCTTAAAACTTTCCTGCGTGATCAACGCTTCAAAGACTTCGACCATATCGAAAACGTAATCTCGATATTGCCCATTAGATGGACGCAAGTCATAGACACGGCTTGTGATTATATTATAGATTGACATGTTTAAATAAAAAACAAAATTATAAATATATATGTGTATCTGAAGTGAGTTAGAACTTAGTTGCCAACCTAATATATTACTTAGAAAGAAGTTTTCATAAGTTCCATGATTCCTTCGAGTTTCTTATTGGCCAATCCAGTGGAAAAATTTCTTCTTCAAAAATTGGAGGTTTTTGTCATATCCTTATATCTATTTTAGTATATCAGGAATCACTTCTCGTCGAAACTAATGATAAACTGTGAATTCTAATGACATTAATGGTAATTTTTACCGTCTCGTCAGAAACAACGGAAATTACAATGTCCCTTCCATATTCTTTTGAATCTCTAGACACCCAACTTTTGGCATAATCTTCTTTTTATTAGCTGAGGATAAGTCTTTCCTCTCACGAAACATAGCAAATGAAATAGAATTGGCCGATATCCCAATTGATACTGAGTCGGTTAATGAACTTTGTGATTCAAACATTGAACATGATCGGATTAATACCATTAGCTCGCATGACAGGATTCTTTTGATACAAACTGGAGATAATTGTAAAGATATTCCGCCTTCAGATTCTTCAGATGATGAAGATTACAAGTTGTAGGAAACGAGAAATGGACAAAACAAAGGAAACCGAGACAAGACGCTCCATTCACTGGAGATGTCGGGTCTAACATGCCAGATGATATAACATCACCACTAGACATATTTTTGTATCTTTTTTCTCAAGATCTCCTCGGTTTGATAGTCGAACAAACGAATCTCTACTTGAGACATAATATCAAAGAAGGAAAAATCATATCAAAAGGCAAATTGCTTATCTTTTTAGGTATAAATATTCTAATGGAAAGAAAAAAATTGCCTTCATATCGCGATTATTGCTCATCAGACGTAAAATTGAATGATCCGTATATTACCCCATTGATGACAGTTAATCCTTTTTGGATTCTTTTTGAGCAATTTACATATTTCTGATAATAGTGCAGAACCCAAAAAAGGCACATCAGATTATGATGAATTATACAAAGTGAGACCTCTACTGGATGAGAAAAAAATCATTCAAAAGTTGTTGGAAACCGAGTAAATACCAGTCTGTTGACGAATCCATGATGAAATATAAGGGTCGTAGTATGGCCTAAAGCCATACATGCCTGCGAAACCAATAGAACGGAGATACAAATGTTGGGTTCGCGCAGACAAATCGAGTTTCGTATGCGAATTTCAAGTATACACAGGTAAAACAGAAATGATTGAGAACCAATTAGGAGCCCGAGTCGTAAAAGATCTCACGCGTCAACTAGTTGGCAAAGGTCATCATGTTTACTTCGACAATTTCTTCACAGGTGTTGAGCTTATGATTGCGTTGAAGAAAGATAAAATTTTTACTTATGGAACCGTACGTTTTAATCGTTCAAGACTACCGAAAAGTGAGATTCCAGATTAAAAAAATGAGTTACGAACAATGCGTATATAAAACATCCAATACGAGTATTCGTTGCTAAATTTGCTGCATTTTCAAAATACGTTTATGCAAAGTTGAATACACTAATAAAATGAATTAATAGTTGCTTTGTATTACAGCATATCTTATTAACCTAAACAAATATTAATAACAATAGATTTGCAAGACCTTCAACCGCTAAATGCAAAATTCCACGATGTCATATTTTCATCGAGATTTTTCAAAGAATAATCCATATTTTTCAACCGATTTTAATGCGCCATGTCTTATTTTATTCCTCAAGAGATCCTCTACGAATTCACCGTGTGGACTTTTTACTGAGTTTTATCATTTTACTGTTGAAACCAATTGTTTAATTGGATAAAAAAATGTCCATAAACCAATCGCTGTAATTTTCATATTAACAAGTTTACAAAAAACCTACGCGGTGAATTCGTAGAGAATCTCATGAGGAACAAAATAAGACTTGGTGCATTGAAGTCGACTGAAAAATACGGATTATTCTTTGAAAAATCTAAATGAAAATGACATCATGGAATTTTGAAGTTATCAGTTGATGATTTTGCAAATCCATCGTTATTAAATTTTTTTTAGGTTAATAAGACACGCTGTAATACACATCAAGCTTCAATTAATTTAATTAGTGCATTGAACTTCGCATAGATATATTTTGAAAATTTAGCACTCATTTGACTAGTGTGAAGCAGCCATATTACCTTAATTCACATAATGTATCACTCATTGTCACAAACTCGCCAAGTACTTCGGTCGAAATTTTATTTTATCTATTTTTTTTCGTTTGCAATCATTTTTGAAATTGGACTTTTCCAAATTCAAATTCAAAGTTATTTATCATAAGTACATAGGGATGTAAAACAAAAAGTATTTGATTTATTATATAGCTTGGGGCTAAGATTGAGACGATCTCTAATGTAGCCAGTAATCTCGGTAGCTGCATAAACGCTTATTGCACTTGTCCGCAACTTGTCCATACCGACCCCGCTATGCAGTTCCCTGGTATGGTGCCGCCAGTCTGTCGTGAATGACTTCTAACCATTTAACTGGTAAGCGCTTTCCATGCCAAAATTGGTACGATATAGTACGCCTCCAAAAATCGGTACAACCATTTTTGACGTTTCTGGTTTCAAATGAGGAACCAAATTTCCGATATGGCACATCCAAAAAATTTTTTTTTAAAATGCATATTTCTTTTTAATTTAAATAATTTTGTTTATTGAAAACATTTTAAAAAATTTTTTAAACGTATAAAATCCTATCGCAGCCTCCATGTGACACACTATGGGGTCGTGACTTTCAGTCACCAGCTAACGTGGAGGTGTATTTTTTTTCGATTTCGAAGTATACTTCGGTTCACCGTCCCGAAAACCATTGACAAAGATACTATGAGATTAGATAAACAATGACGAATTTGTAATTTCTTAGTTCAGATTTGAATTCAGCGACGCTAAAAACCTATGCATACCGAGACCGAGTTTCATTAACCCATCAGCGGTCGCGCTCTGAGATTTTTTTCTCACACTTCTATTATAACGATAATTGCTCCAAAATTTCAAATAGCATAGGAATTTGAAATTCTTTCTATCTTCTTCAAATGCATTCTTCGGTATGATAAAAAAGTTGCTATTATTATTTTTTGTTCAATGTTTATTTGTTTATTTTTTTTCATGACCTAGAGTCGCGGTAGCAACTCGAGACAAGTACATTTACATATACTATAATGTCGAAGACGACTCGCTAACGAGACTCTTTACAGCAAGCAACGTGGTTTCGCACGGTTTTCGAAAATTTTCGAAAATTGTTTCCGCGATATTTAATTATTTACGCCATTTTGAAAGATGCTGCGGATTCACGTATATGTATTTTATTTTTTTTCTCGATTGTGTCTATTTAAAACTCTGTAGCCTAACGAATATTCGAAATATTAATATTTCATTTTTTCGTCGCATCAAAAAAGTGGTGTTTTTCGCACACATTTTTGATGCTCAATTCGCAGTCGCTGTCTAGCGATACTAACTAGTATAAGTGGTAACATTCTGGTGATATGTGTGACTTTGTTCGTTGATGTGACAGCTGAACCCATAGAGTTTTAACTTTTAATTTAGAGTGACAGTAGTGAGGTTAAAAAAATGAGGTTATAAAGATCGCGGATGTGAAAGCTGACGGATATTTTTTTTCAGTCTTGACTTTTGATTAGAGTCTTAGTCGTGAGTCTTGGTTATAGATAAAGAATAACAGTGCGACAATTAATGAGTGTTTTTCATATTAAGGATATGGATCAGCCGCGTGAGTGCGAGAAAAATAGCTGCAAATTTCGAAGTGGACATTTTTCCACATTGTTCGTTCGATCGTAATAAAGACTTTTCAACCGATTTTTGTCTTTTTTATCCGTGGGCTACAGCGTTTTTATTCCGATCGGACAAACGTTAAGGAAAAAATTTACTTTCGAAGATCCGAAGCGGACGGAGTGACTGATCTACCATCCACTCCCTAAATTTGAATAAAATGTTGATCTGTGCCCAAATAAATGGAGTAATATTCAAAGTAAGTTATAACATTTTTCTGATACCTGCCTCAAAATTTTTATTTTTGATTGATGTATAGCGTGCAGAAAGTAGCTTATTTCTCAACGATTCGTCTTTTGTCTTGCTTTACCGCACGGATTCGGAAGAAATCCTGCTTGTAGCTTACTTTACCGCACTGATTGACGAACTGAACATAACTACAATTGCTTTTTGAATCTCAAAATAAACTTTCGAGGCAGATATCACAAAAAATATTGTATGCAACAAGTGCAAAAAACAACGAATTAAATCGCGCGTATGCCGCAATGGCCTCGACTTATGTTGCATATTCGCACTCGTACTCGTGCGAATGTGTATCATAAGCCTAATAATAATAATAATAATAATAATAATAGTAATAATAATAATAGTAATAATAATAATAATATAATGTGCATCATAAGTACTCATGCGGCAACTTCACGCGCGATGTCATTCGTCGTTTTCCACACTTGTTACATAAAATACTATTTGTAAACAATTTTTTTTAATTCGAAATTATTAAAAAATTTAGTTTTCATTTGGTCGTGGTTCTTTTATGCATCCTATCTTTTCAAAATTACTGTATATTTTAAGAAATCTAATAATTTTATAAGGATAAAAGGTTAACGCCTTACATACGTCCAGCAGCGCCTAAAACGCGCTAAAAGAAAAACTGTTTTTAGAAGAGATAGCAATAGAAATTAATAAAAATAATTTTTACACATTGTTTATTAGTGTTTAAACTTTATAAAAAAATTTATTTCATTTTTTTTTCAAAAATTACAACATAAAAAATCACGTTTCCCGAAGCACTATGAAAAAAAAGTTGCTCCACGGTCTGCATCATTTCTTCTTGAAATGCTGATGGATCTGCAAAACATAAAAAAATTCTTGTAAAATAAAGTTGTAGTTATAGTCTGTCGAGCCGGATTTTTGAAATTCGAAAAATTTTGGCAATTTACGGCAGTTTAAAAAAAAGTGTGCATTTTGTGTCATAAATGTCGCACTTTAATTATGTTTATAAAATTTTTTAATCACAACATCAAAAATCCGACTCGACAGACTATAGAAAAAACAATTTCGAATATTTAAAAAAAAAGCATCAAAAAATATTAAAAACTGTATGAGTTATCATGCAGACCGTGCCAGAAAAAGTAGTTTTGAGAAAAATGCATTTAAAGTTTCAAGTGCGTTTCGCTCGAGGTCGCGCGCAGCTAAAGCAAGAACTTTATGAATTTTTCAATTTATTTTTTTAACTTACGTTTAATCTCCCATTCCAGCCTCATATTGTATACCTTCCTTGTCAGTAAACAATTGTTGTTGTTTATTTTTTTCCAATCGACGAGTTGTTCTGGCCTCTTTTGTTGCTTTAGTAGCATTGATTCGTGCGTGTTTTAGCCGGTTCGCATTTTCTCCAAGACCCCTCGTATCCAATTGTTATTCCAAGTAATCTTTCTATTCTTAATAAAGCCTCTGCGCCTCTAGACTGCGCCGTTTACGGCGCAGTCTAGAGGCCTAAGACTATACGCCTAAAACTATAGAGAATAATAATCTGTAAAAAAAAAAAAAATCGATTTTTTGAAAATTCTGGACGTATGTAAGGTCTTAATTACAAGGTTTGAATTTATTTGAACATTTCTTAGAAAATTATTTCACTATTCATTTTTAGTCCCGACACAGTAGCTCAAAATTTCATTTGTATTAATCGCGACACAGTAGTTCAAAATTTGATCATGTATCCATTTTTAGCCGAAATTTAAAAAAATGATGCTTGAGTGACCTTTAATATTTTTATTAAGGATCTAATTCTAGAGAGAATCACTGTTTCATCAAATATTACCATATTTTGTTGCGACACGGAAAAAAATGTTGATTTTTTTGACGAATAAAAAATTAGTATAAAAAAAATTCCGATACAAAAAAAATTCCAAACAAAAAAAATTTGATTGAAAAAAAAAATATCGGCCGAAGTACTTAGCGAGTTCGTGATCATGAGTGATAGGTACACTATGTGAATTAAGCAAAAAACTCGGCAAGTACTTCGGCTGATATTTTTTTTTTCAATCCAACTTTTTTTGTATTGGAATTTTTTTCATACTTATTGTTTATTCTTATTCTTGTTATGTAAAACAGTTGCACCGTAGAACAACTATACTTTCAATTAATTGAAAGATTTTTTATTAGAGGTTAACAGGTTCTAATGTATTAGACTTTTTTTTATTTTTGATAGTGCTTTTATAGTTTTAATTTATTTAATGACTTTTTGTGAAGTCTAGTATTAATTTTTGATCAGGTTTAAATTGGCATCTTTTGTGAGATTATGATTTGATTGGTAAATTTTTGTGAGGCTCTCTTATAACTTTTTGTGAGTTTCTAATTTATTAAGAAAGTTTTTGTGTTGTTCTCCCATAATTTGTTCAGAGATTTGATGTGAATAAGAGATTTTTTGCAAGGTTGGTTTTTTCTGGTGGTAATCTCTTTTATATCTTTTTGTGGGGGTTTTATGCTGAGAAGGCGATTTTTTACCGGAACTACTATTTGGGGGGAGTAAATGTACTTGTCTCAACTTTTTTTACAGCATTTATGCTGTTTTTTTGCGGGAATTTGTTGATTTTTTGTATGGAATTCATAGCTTGTTAATTAAACAAATAGTTAATTAAACTTGTAGCAACGTTTCTGCTATATTTGAATGTTGCACGGAAATTTCGGTGTTGTGTGGATGATAAATAATCGATAATCGACGATAATTAATAGTTTCAAATAACGCTTGGACGAGAATGAAATGGGCCGGTTGACCCTCAGTAATAATCGGGATACGCTGGCTGTTAGACAATTTTTCCAAGCTCCGAGAACGATGAGAAAAGTCCATAGATGACGAAACTATACCGTGAGTTCGATCGATTAGGATGAGGGTTTCAAGCTAGCGACCTGATGTTCGGCCATTTAAAATTACGTGCTCTCGATAGAAGAGCGACAACGAGGTCGAGGTCCGTGAGCCTTACGGTGTTCTCACACGGCTATTGCAAGGATCTCATGGTGTGAGAAGACGACGATGTGTCCGCTCGAAATTCGAACTCCCTCTCCGCCATGATCCTTCCAACGATATTTAACTTTACGTTGAGAGCCCGTCCAAAATTTGCGCGTGTTGACAAACAATAAATACAACAATAAATTAGATATTACGCCGATGTAAAAAACCATTTCCTAACGTGGGCAACACTACTATCTTACAATATATCTTTACTCATGTTTAAACCTTCTAAGTGTGTATTCTCTAGGGTGTTTAAAAAAATCGATAATTTTTTTTTCCTCTACGAAAAATGTTAGTACATTACAAAAAAGTGATTTTCCCAAAATTTCTCGCCTGAAAATCATGATATGAAGATCTTGATTTTTCTTGGTGTTGCAACAAAATATGTTAGTACTTCATGAAAAAGTATTTTTTGTTTTTCATCGAGGGTCGTAACCAATCGTAATCGCAATTGTTACTTCCTCAGCCTAGGGTTCTTTCCTTTATATCCAGCCCACCCCTTCCGACTATTCCTCCACACTTCCATCTATTCTCCTACATGTGCGACTACAGCCGACTTATTCCCCACTGTATCGCATTTACCGAGGGCGAAGGGGAACTGCAAAAAACTTTGTCGATGCAGCAGGTACCTGAATAACCTCCTCGGGTGGCAATGTGAGCACGCTCAAGCACAGTGACCAGAGACGCTTAGAAAGGCACCACTCATCGCCAGCTGTGATGCAATGAACCATTTAACGCATGATTAAGGGGGGATCACCATCCGCACGATGAAAATCATCCACGGGAGGTACCTGGAGCCGTGCACCGACAGCTCAGACATCACAGAGTGATGTTATAGGCAAGGATGTATAAAGGTGGAGTCGGAACCACCCGGAATTGCAGTAGAAACACTTGAAAAAATGTTCAAATTTCCATTGGTGTTTAGCTGGGTTTCAAACCCGGGACCCGCGTCGTACGTGCCTAAGCCCATGCCCACTAGACCACCTACCTTTCCACCTCATGAAAAAGTAAGTCTCCCAAAATTTGAGCACTCTAAAAATTCTTTGAAACGTTGCTCAAGCGACACGAAACAAGAATAAAATATCAAAAAGTCGCTTGAGCGTCCTTTCAGAATTTCTTAAGAAGGCTCAGATTTTGGAAGATTCACTTTTTGATCACGTACTAACATATTTTATTGCAACCCGGAGATAATTAAAATTTTCATATGACAAAAAAATATCAACGAATAGCTGGGGTGACGTCTGAAAAATTTTCCCGCTACTGCAACAAAATATGTTAATACTTGATGAAAAAGTAATTTACCCAAAATTTGGGAATTACCAAAATTTTGGGAAAATTACTGTTTTGTAATGTACTAACATTTTTCGTAGAGGCCTGAAAATAAAATTATCGATTTTTTTAATTACCCCGGTACTCTCCCTTAATTATTTTTCTCTGCAAAGAATCACTGAGGATCAACGGATATTAATAAACTAGCAGCCAAGCCAATCGTGCTAATAAGAAGCAGTGAAAGTGACAATGCTAAAATGGATTGCCTATCCGCGAGTAGAAGCGCTAGAGTGCGTTATCCGCATTCCACGTTTCCTCTTACTTGCAGCATCAGCGAGAAAAATGCTCAAAGACTTTTTTACCCAGAATGTTACGATTTAATTATCTTTCAATTTGAGTCGACTTTTGTGGCACAATATATACAAGCGGGTTCTTCCATGGGTTACCGTAATAGTAGTCATATTATACGATTACAGCTGTAGCTGTGCAGGGGGTGATACTGATACATCTCAAGCTGAGCGACACGAGAGAAAGAGAACCACGATGAAAAGATCTTTCGATAGGTAGTCGAAACGATTGGCTTCGGATTTGAACAATAACGATCCCCACCCACGCATCGTTCTGTCAAACATTACGATGTTACGCACGGGGACCGTGAATGCGGATACTGCCACACGGCCGCGATACACGGACTGTGATCGAAGTTGATATCTAATCGAAAATCTACATATTCCAGTCATACGGAGCATTGTACAACACGCAAATTCAATGCCTCGCCCATGTGTACTTTCCCATATGCTCTCCGTTGTATCATAATTCCCAATATAGATCGTCTCTACCTCTGAATAGCAATTCTTTCTCGCTAAATCATTTTTGATACTTATAGTTGTAACAGAACATTTTTTTTAAAGTTATAAAAAATATTGACAGAAATACTGAACATGATAAAATGATTGAAATAGGAAATACCACCAACAGAGATAATTCTTGATAATTATATATTGAAATTTAATTGGTAATGTATGAATAATCAAATTAAGAGCAACTCGTATTAGAAAATTTTATTGAAGTTCAAAAAAATGATTAATGAGCCTTCAAGAGAAAAATTCTCGAATTTCCCAGCTGTCTCTCAGAAATGTATTGTGCCTATCATCGTCAATCAATACTTCAAATACTTTTTTCTCAAATCCCACACTTAAGAAAGAGGCCAATCATTTGATTAACCAAAAAAACTTGAGATGAAAATGTACAGACGGAAATAAAATGATTGATAGAATTATTTTCACGTAAATCTGAAATTATTCATAAATATAATAATAGATAAATATGAAATTATTCATAAACAAAATTAAATTTCGAATAGGAAATTTATAATTTTTGACGGAAAACTAATTTAGTCACAATTTGGGTGCTTCATGAAACAAGCTAAATTTGAAAAAATCAAACCAATGAGAAATATCAAGAACATTCATTTTCAATAGTAATAATATTCGAAAGATAACAAATTTTTTAAATACATATTTTTTCAAGAAAACATGAAAGAATTTTTTTATTGTGATTTAAATAATAATTTCTATTTTATCGAAGATATATAAATTTTATTAAAGATGATGCTAAAACTTTTTTGAACGATTTGTTTAAAATATATCGAGTGATATTTTTTTGAAATTATTTAAAAATAAGTAATTGAATTTTAAACATTAAAATAATACACTTAGTGATTCGTTTTCAATATTTGCAAAACGTCATTGACAAAAAAAGATTTTAAGTCTCAAGTTCAAAGAGTAGTATTTATACCGCAAAAAATCGAACGTGGCTAGTCTGTAGCCCCCATTCGGTGGCATCGAGATAACGGCCGCACGACGTAGTGTTGGATCGTTATTTTATTCAATTCGCAACCCACACAATCCCTCCAAAGAATTTAAAAGCAGCATGCACCTTCACAACAATGGGACGATATTCGACTGGCCTAACAGGCTTTTCGTACCCTTAACAGAATGCATGAAATTATAGTTTTCTTGTCACTCCTCTTTCTTCCCCTTCTCCTAAATAATAAAATCTCAATTCTACTTTATTATTTGCTGTTTAATAATGGGCTCCATCTCCAAGCCATTTTGCCAAAATTCCGGAATTTATTCACCAGTTTCGCTTTATTTTTCTCACGCCTATCATCGCATTTTTGCTTTTGCCTTTTGTTGCATGCAATGTTATTGAAAAATACGTGTCGCACAAGGAAGGTTAAGCTCAGGTCCTGTTTTATATTCAAATTAATGTTTTAGTTACTTTGGATCATTTTTTAGCGCCTTCTCATTTTGTTATACGAGAAAGATTTTTTTAAGGTAACTTTTCATATTCGGATTATGCGTTGATTCGAAAACTAATTTTTATAAAATCTCCCCCCCCCCCCCCCCCCCTCTTTGCCGCCGTCGGGTAGAAATATTTTAGCTAAATATTTTTAATTGAATAAGTTATTTCTAATATTGTTCTATATTTGGCATTCTATAAATAAACGTAGAAAAACTCTCAACCTAACGACGTTCGGATTTTAATTTCTTCAGGTTCATTCAATTTTTCTATCAAAATGGAGTAAAAAACTTCGAAGGATTTCGCGAAAAATGTTCCAAGGGTATATTTGGAAGCCACAACCCCGAAGTGATTATTCTTCAGCCGATTAAAGAGCTGCAGAATTAATTTCCTCCCTTACTGTAAAAGGGTGCAAATGGAAATAAGGGGATAGGGAATAAGGGAAAACAGATAACTCGTTCCATGCATATTGTCGAGGTGGCGATCTTAAACCGAAATGAGTGGGTCTGAGTGGATTTGTTTTCTCAACGTTCAAGCGTCGTTTCGCAATGTTGATTTCACTCGAACCCCCCGGACAATCTACTACGCCCTCCTAATCCCCCCGAGAGGCGTTCCAGACTAATAGTACTTAGGCGAGCTACGGTAGTCTTTCCTCGGGCGTTGACACGAGGGCAGCGGGGGCGGAAGGTAGGTGAAATTCACCCCATCTTGTGTGTACGACTATATGATTATAGTTGGGGGCCTACAAATAAAACCACAAATAGGGAACGAGGGTGGATTGAAAAGCTAGTCAATAATCACGTGACACTTGCATAATGTACTTGACACATACCATTATTTGGGAAACCGGCCAAAGCGGAGTTGAATCAATTGACTAACGCAAGTATGTTCCTTTATCCTAGACCGATATACAGTAAATCAGGTGACCAGTATAAACGTCACTGTATGAGTTATTTAACAAACATGCTGAGAAGCACGTGACCTTCCACATGTGCCGTCAAGGTGACCGCGTATTCCACATGCGCTAACAAAATTACCTTTCACGTGTGCTGCCAATATGATATTTTACATAAGTTGCTGAAATGACCTTCCAACTGTACCTAGCTGGAACTCTCTTTTCCTGATAGTGATTTACTTTTACTACTCGCTACCCGAAACAGGTCTAAAAGTACTTTGAATTCTCGCACAGTATCTCGTGATAGTTATAGATGTGATTACTTGACATAATAGAAAATTACTCGTCAAAGCTTGTTTGGCAAATCAGGCGCAACCACATTAACATTCCCCAAGATTTGATACCGATGATTTTCATCGAGGACGCTGGCTCCGTATAACTGCTACGGGAGGGGGTGCTGCAAGCCGTTGTGACGGTGCAAAGCGACCAACTCATCCATGGGCACCCTCGCCCTCGTCCTCGTTTTTCTCGCCCTCGTCTCCACTCGCCCCATCATGTACCAGCAAAACTCGTCCAGGGCTTTTGCATTATGTCCATTGCTGCTGATTCACACGTCTTTCTTTGTATAGCTTTTGTGAAGTGCGACAATGCCGGTGCTTTTTTTTGTATTCAAAATACGAAGGGTCTAAGAGCGAGGCGGATGACAAACGACGCCGGCGTCTCCGAGAACACGCAGCCCCTTCACTCGCAGAATGGAAATCGTCGAAAGTTTGCTAGACATTCGATGGGACGAGCGACGGTGATTGCTTTGTAAAATGATAGATCAGCGATCGTGTACAACCACTTGGTACAAAATATCTATGTAAGCAGATCGTTATTCATCCGTAAGCTCTTTTTACTGTGTACTCACAAGCTAGTCCGGAACACCAACGATGATGGATTTAATTAACCAGGTTCTAAATAAAAACTGATCAGTTAGCTTGGACGAAACTCTCAATCAAATCGAATCCAAACGAGCTACGAAAATGTTTACATTCAAACAATGACATCGCAATTTCTGTCAAGCCAACCCTACACTACATGAAGAGATTCGCCCATTTACCTTTTTGAGCCTCAGAAAATAACAAGAAACCTCTAGTCCTGTAACTCGATCAGCTTCCCAGCAGTGTCTAATAAGTTTGGTCCCATTGTACCATCAGGTATTTTGCCATTGAACGCGAATGATAGAGGAACAATTTCGAACTCGTTGACAATTACGTATGTCGTACATATATATTGGTATTCTCCAACTACGATCCAACTATGTCTAGCCGTTTCACTCGGTAGCCTTAGAAAATGCACTTGACTCAAGTGCAGTACTGTGATGTGTTTTCTTAAGAATCAAGTCAATTTCGATTTAAAGCCAATTTGTCCTTCAAGATTGTTTGAGTGTCTAAATTTGAGAGGGCCGTCGTTTTCGTATTTTTGCCGTTTCCTGCTTTCTGGATAAAAAATCTTGCTTAACCTTTATTTGTATATAATTTGATTGAGTAGGATTGGAAATCCGAGTGCAATAAACATTCAGGACCAATTGCTTGAAGCAACCAGTTGAATAACATTTGCACATTAGCATCATCGGTTGTTTCATTCAAGATCAAGTAAGTATGCAATTAATTCCACGATCTCCATAGTTTTTGAGGACTTGAAATATTCTTCAGTTTTTGTGTACGAAGACAAAGATGATATCGATGCGTGCAGAACGATGAAACCTGGAATTTAACGTCAGGAACAGGTTGTTAGAGAAACTGACCAGGGTCAAACGTCAAAGAGCTGAGAATGGAGATGGTATTGGGGGAGACCGGTAGGATTTGTGAGCGTTGAAATCCGTGCGACGCCCACCTATTGTCTGATAGACTGGGGCTAGATGCCGGAATGGTATACAATGTGAATGCGCTTCAATGCTATATTGATTCAGGAAGAGATTGACTTTTCATCTCTCAGAGTAATCTCGAAGAAAGGTTATTGTTTGGGCTGCTAGGAATTGCTGCTGTTGCTGCAACAGGAGTTCGAGGAAAGGCAGCCGTAATTGGTCGGGTGCATTTCTGCTGAAGCACTCTCGAACGTCACCTACGACCTATTTGGAGCCATTCATTGCTGAAATGTTCCTAAGTGAAAGCTTCCCCGTCCGCTCTTTGCAGAAACACTTGGAATATTGGAAGCAAACTTGGATTGAAGGTGTTCAAACATTCTGTTGTTTGAACAGGTCATCTGACTCTGTTCTGTCTTATACCCAAATAAACTGAATTCAATTTATTTGGACAAGTGTAATAGTTGCCAATGGCAAGAGCGTGCGCGATGAAATAAATAAGACACCAATCTAATTAACGGGACAGACCTAGTTGGAACGTCAAAAAAAAGGCCTTTTTTCCGATTTTTTTTTGGTCAAACGATAAAATAATTCACAACAAAAGTTCTTCCGTTTAAAAGATACATATGTAATGTATATGTTGCAATTTTTTCAACGCAATACATATCGAAATAAGCTGGTGACCGTCAATTGCCGAGGACGCTGCAAAAAAAAACACGGTTTGCGGTGATCAAGCTCACGCTGCAACGGCTCATCTGAAACAAAAAAAACGGAGGGGATTTTTAGTTAATGATATAATGCTCCGGTTGAACGAAGGGTTTTGAAAAATTTCCATTTTTCACAAAATGGCGGCCGTTAAAAGTCAAAAGTGTTTTTTTGACCAAAATATCAGTTCCATTTTTTGCTATTAAAAATAAAAATAATTATCCAAAAAAAAAATCCTTCGTTCATATGGAGGACTACCATGTATAGAAGAAGTGATATAAATTTCAACCCGATCGGTAAAGCCGTTCTCGAGCTACAGTGATCACCGACTTCAAAAACATGGTTTCGAGAAAAACGCACTTAAAGTCCGCTACCTGCTTACCTATGGCTCAGACACGACGTGCTACAAAGTCTTGTATTTCGGCGAATAATGGTCCGATTTACATTTACCTGGGCGGAAAATGTTCGTAAGAGATTCTACTTTTTGAAAATGAAATAAAAAAAAATCGATTTTTCGAAAATTCTAACTAGGTCTGTCCCGTTAAATAATTATTCTACTGAGAACTTGATGATGAACCGAAGGAGAAACCTATAGATAAATTTAAACTCAAACGTAAAACAAAATCTACACTCAAATAAACTGAAACAAAACCATTCATAAGAAATCAAGAAAGCAAAAAGCTCAAGAATAAGCCAAATTAAACTGAAACCCAAACTGAAACGAACCACAGCAAATCTTACAGTTCAGCCGGATACGACCCTCGAGTCGTGTCTGGTTGACACGATTAGCCAGATGTATCTTCGTTGTTGTAGCTTCGCGCTTCTCCGATTTCAACGTTAACAGATAGACAAATGAGCAGCATGTCGTTACGGTTGAATTTTAGCGCACTTTAATGAAATTAAAACACAAAAACGGATACAAAATCTCAGTCTTATCGTATTAATGCCTTAAACTTTCGAAGCCCGAAGGATAACTAAAAAAAAGCTGCTGGCAAGCTGAGAATGATGAAAATTCGTTAGCTTCGAGTGTCTTCTCCGTTGAATTGCTATTTGTTTTTACAGTAAACTCTGGGTAGTTTACGTATACAAATGCTGGTAGTATACCGGCAACAAAACATATTATCTTTAAGAGAGAGGATATAGCACAGCCCGCCGAGAAGTTCGATCTATTCGGTAGCTCGGGCTTTCATTATACGAAGATAAAGCAAAGGTTGAAGTGAACGAAGATTCATTTCTCGATAGGGAACGACATCGGCCAACGGTCCAGATTACGCCAGGCGGTGGCTGGCCACCTGGGAATCTGACGATCGAAAATAGAACAATCGTATCGCAAAGTCACGATTGGGCTCTCGGAAACTCCTTCCTCGTTGTATTAACCATTGTTTGGGTCTGCATAGTATCACCGTGAGCAACAGCCGATGTTCTGAAGGCCAATGAATTAAAATTCGAATAGTTAGAATCTTTTAGAAAAGAAACACTCTAAGACTCGTGACTTTTGTACGGATGGTGATTAATATATTGTATAGACTCATGTCAGGTATACCCTGCAACTCGAATCTTTCATCTTTTTCCGACGCATATTCGCCGCGCTCCTGATCTAGTTTGAACAATTTACCATCCGAATGAGTAGATGAGCCTTAGGCATTTTGTACACGGAGAGAAAATAATATCAAAAATTACTATGGCATCATGGTTCCCTGGTACCATATCATACCTGGTATCGTCTCTCTTAGGGTTTTTAGCAAAAACATAATAATTTTTCACTCAAATGTCATCGAAAATAGTGAAACATTGAAATTGTTGCCCTAATTCTGGATTAAATATTTTTATTTTTTACTAAAAACACTCAGAGAGACGATATGGTATCAGGGAACTATGATGCGATAGTAATTTTTAATATTATTTCCTCTTCGTGTACTTGAACTCAAACTTAAGCCCCCTATGGTACTTGTAATATTATATTTTTTTGTTTTATTTTGATTAAAAATTGGTAAAGTTCATTCATTTCACTTCCGTTCCATACTTCAGTTCCATATCATTAAATACATCATAACAGTATACTTCTAGATGTAATCTGAAGCCCCTTACAGACGATGCTAGAAAGCATGCGTGTATTTTACAAAAGTACATCACGCATGCTATTTAGCACGAAAAATAGCACCGTGTACAAGGGGCTTGAGTCAGGCCTAATATTGAAGGCTGAATAGAACGTTTATAACTGGCTCTTATTTCATGTGAAACTTAAACTATTTATGTATATTTACGTAGGTTAATTTGGGCTAGTTTAGATTGGTTGAGATTAGCTTGAGCTCGAATTTGGGTTTCTCCATTAATGCATAAAATAATTAAATTACCAGCTTGTAATAAATTCCTAAGAGAAGGCTGTGAATACGGCTTTTTACGACTGAAACCTGAGTCCTTTTGATCATCATTTAAAGGGGATGAATGTCAGGTTATATTGACTTGGAAGAGAGTGCCAGCCACACATGCAAACAATAGATTATTAATTAAACAAGCCGTATTCACGTAAGACTGTAAAGGTAAATTGTATTTGAATCGCTCAAGCGGTTGTGCCGACACTTGTCAAGTCGTTTAATGACTTTAACCGGTTATTAGAGCGTTCTTCCGTGAGTGTATAATTAATTAACAACCCTAATCGACGGCAGGTGGTCACGGGGATGTGACTTGAAGCGTAAACGGGTTTCTTGCTCTCCGTCGCATGAAGCGTAGCAATTATATACTGCGGTCTTAATTGGTCTCACGTGGGGAAAATGCGAAGAACCTGACTTGCTTCGCTGGGGAGCCCAGCCAGTTCACTTGCTTGCTAGCGAACATCAGGCTCACGAGGCACCCCGTACAAATTGGCTAGTACGGTGTGCCTCGAGCTCGAATAATAACTCAAGCCTCTATTCATAATAATCTGTCATAAAACCTACAAACGAGAGCCTACATATAGGGATTACCTACTTCTAAATCCTTGCATAAATCTGTACTTATGAGAATGATCGTTGTTTTTCTTTCTCAAATGTTGTCCGTTGATTTTTTGCACCAGAAGCTTTGGTGTTGAGGAATCTTGGATGCATGTGCTGAAATGACACATGATAAATTTTTCCGGTCTCACGGTTAGAAGCGGAAGATAAGGAATAGGGTATCAATAGAATTGCCTCAACGCACAATAACAAACTTATCACTACATTGTTCTTTGACGCACGTTATATTCAGTGATTCTCTTTCTATCCTATTCCTTATATTTCTGTTTATTGTTAAAAAAGGCAACGGGTTTACATGGAATAGAAATGGATCCAATCGTGGTTCCGACTATTCGTAAAATTCACGAACCGGAAATGTCGGGTTTGTTTGGGGGTAACCGATTGTCTGTGAACACGGTTCTGAAAAAGGGATTTTGCTATATAGCTTCGTTCCTTCATCTCTATGAATATGTAAACATAACCTTCGATGGGAAAATTGGGATTTTGACCCCAACACATGGATCACGAGAACTAAAATATGACATTTAATTTTACTGAAAGTTTGGCAAGATACGATTACAAGGAAGAAAAAAGTAACAAGCATCAAAGAAAAATGATTTTTCATTTTTTAACAATCATTTAAAAAACGATAAATGCAAAGCAAAGCTAAATTAAATTAAAGTAAAGTGGAGTGAAGTAGAGTAAAGTAGAGTAGCGTAAAGTAGTGCAAAATAGAATAAAGTAGAGTAAAGTAAAATAAAGTAACGTAATAATAAATACTACGCTGTAAAAAAATTCCGTATGAAAATTAATACACATGTATAGGAAGCTTTTATGCGGATACCGTATATGAAAATTCAGATACGCTGAGGAAAATTGAGAGACGCGGTATTTTAATGATACGAGCACTGTTCAGTAAAATTAATATACTTGTGTATTAGAAAAATCATATACATGTAAGAAATGTTGACCTTGTGCATATTAAAAACACGAAACATCTACTAATATTACTATACAGGTATATTAAAGTTCATGTTACCAGCATAGTAATTTTCAGATTCAACATTACTAAATTTCAGGCACCGTATAACGTTTTCGCATTACATATGTCTACGATATTTCTAGAGATGTATCATAAAATTTGGTGATCCTTTTTGAATATTAATATACGAATGAATATTAAATAAATTCAGCTATTATGAGTTTTTAAGGGGAATACATTAATTGGCGTACTATTGTGTTCGATTTTTTAAAGTTGAAGGTCGAAATCATGCAGACATCTCAAGAAATTAGTTAGAGTGACTTATCACCACTTGATGCCGTGGCAATCAAGTCGAGCAATTGTCGCCGTAAAATTTTTTATTATAATCTCAACATCTTGTGTTAAGTGTGGTGTTTACCATTTTCATGTTTTACACAATTTTCTTAGATTCGAGCGACTTGTATTATCCTCGTCCGAAGCACGTGCCTCCTATGAGAAAATCGACGCTCTGCGCCACGCGGTGGCCAGAGCGCGAAGCACGGTGCCCACAAAGCGTTACGAATTTCCTACACTTGTGTATTAATTTTAATATTGAGATTCTTATAATTAATACATAGGTAAATGAATTTTAATACACGGATTTTTTTTTTTATACTGCAGGGTATATTAATTTTCATTCCCATTTTTATACCGTATTATTAAGAGATAGAGTTATGATGGGAAATAACATGTATCGTATTATTAACATTCATGTGTATCTTATTTTTCAGTCACTGTCAAGAAAAGTGAAGATCATACTGTAATTTTAATACATTGTTGATAGTAGATGAATTCATATACATTTGTATTAATTATCAATCAAACATATGATTTATTTCAATGGATGTCCACAAAATTTTCAGATTTCATATGAATATTCAATGTTATGTATCTTAAATTCCATATCGGTAACTAAAATTTATGTTCATATTTCAATTTTGGCATACGAGTGTAATAATTTTCATTTCATACACCCGGTTTGTAAATTTCATTTACCGTTGTATTGTAAAAGTATTGTAAATTTCATATATTTTTTAACAGTGTATATTTGTTTAATAGTATAACTTATTTGATATATAATGGGTACAGAGAGGGAGAAAGCGCGCATATGGAGGGGGTCGCTGAGCTCGGAAAGTAGACATATATACAGTGGGTCAAAAAAGTATTCGTACACCTTGTTTTTTTGCGATAACTTTATAGACATAAGCGATACGCAAAGAAAACCAATTTTATTTAATAGTCCATCAGGTACAGAGATAAACTGCAAATGAAGTTTTTTTCCCAGGAATAAAAAAAGAATTATGCAAAAAAACGAAAATTTTTGGGCAAAAAAAGTATTCGTACATTTACAATGGAGCTGCTAAGCCTCGATACTCACTCATGCATAGTCTAAACTCTGCGTACAATGTAAACAAGTATTTGTTTACACAATGGCTTTGACCTATTCCATGCGATAGTAGATTTTCAACCTCTGAGCAGACATGACGGCAAAGAAAAGCAAAATAATAATATCCATGCGAGATAAAGTGATTTTTCTTCGGAAACGCGGTGATAGTTACCGAAAAATTGGCAAAGAATTAAATCTAAGTTTTACAACAGTGCAATACATAATTAAAAAATACGAAACAACAAATAGCACAGAAAATAAGCCACGAATGGGTCGACCGAGAATACTAACAGTACGAGAGCGTCGTAATATTGTTAAAGAGGTTACAAAAAAACCGTTCACAAGTGCACGCAGTTTAGCGAATGATCTCGCGTCAACGTCTGGAAAGAGCGTGTGTCCCCAGACTATTCGAAACGTTTTGCATTCTGCCCAAATATACGGCAGAACTGCCTGGAAAAAACCATTAATTAATAATATAAATCGAGAAAAATGTTTAGGTTTCGCAAAAACCTACATCAATAAATTCGTAGAATTTTGGAAATGTGTCGTATTGTCGGATGAATCGAAATTTAACATCTTCGGGCCCGATGGAAAAAGATTCGTCTGGTGGAAACCAAACACCCAGCTTCAGCAGAAAAATTTAATACCGACTGTGAAACACGGCGGAGGAAGTGTCATTATTTGGGGCTGTATGGGATATTATGGCGTTGGTAATCTGGCTTTTATAGATGGGACAATGAATGCCCAGAAGTATATCGAAGTGTTGTGCAGTAATTTGAACGAAAGTGCAGATAAAATGGGCTTGGATGGAAATTTCTACTTTCAACAAGATAACGACCCGAAACATATTGCCATAAAAATGGGGGAATGGTTACTCTATAATGTCCGCAAACAATTGATTGCACCACCACAATCGCCGGACATCAATCATATCGAAAATTTATGGCACTTGGTGGATGTAGAAATTAGAAAAAGAAAAATAACAAACAAATCCGATCTCTAAAGAGTGCTTTTAGAAGAATGGACAAAAATAACAAAAGAAACAACGCAAAAGCTAGTAGAATCTATGCCTAAGAGACTCAAGGCGATAATTGAAGCAAAAGGGATGCACACCAAATATTAATTATAATTAACAATTATGATGATGGAGGATTTCACTAACATCGTAAGTGTACGAACATTTTTTTGCCCTCGAATTCTCGTATTTTACCTACAAACTTTTCTGTAACTCCTGATAAAAAATTCCTGATTTTCGGATTATCTCTATACCTGATGGAGTATTAAACGAAATAAGTTTGGATTTGATATCGCGTATATCCATGAAGTTATTTCCAAAAAACACGGTGTACGAATACTTTTTTGACCCACTGTATATTGTGAAAGAAAATTTTCTGAAATATATTCGCGAAATAATTCGGCTCGTATTACAAGTTCGGGTACTTCCGGACGTCGCAGAAAAAAAAATTATGCCATTGGAAGCGCACTGAACACATTGGTTTGAGAAAGTTTCATTTTTTTGAAAAGTCGAACAATCTTCGCGTGACGTCGACTTAAAGTTTGAAAGTAACGGAAAATCTCCTAAGCTCGAAGTATAGATACTCGGCCCGTCTTGCCTTGGACGTTAAATACTATCTTTTTAATACTTGGCGTCAAGACGCTACCGCGTCTCTAGATTATGATGTTGTGACCGGTGATCGATAAATGGAGAAGTGTAGCGGTTACGGTACTTCATCGAAATAAGATCGATCGATGAGACATGTGATCACACGAAAAAACTCGGCATATACCTCTTCAAACTCACAAAATTCATAAAATACACCTCATTGATCATCACTAACACATGAGAATGTTTGCCTAATTCAAAAGTTTACGGAAATATGTCAGAACTTATCCATAAACTGACGATCAATTAAATAAACACGAATAAGGTTCAGCTGACATAAGAATAATAAAAATTCAATTCTGAAGAGGGCTCAGACCAGAGCCGAAACATAATGAACTCGGACTTGCTATAAATTGTTTAAGTTTGGATAATCTGATTCAAGATTCTCTGGCCGAACCGTAGTCTCTACACTTCTCCATTTAAAGTAAACTAAAACGAAGTAAAGTAAAGTTAAATTTAAGTAAAGTTAAAGTAAAATAAAGTAAAGTTAAATTTAAATAAAGTAAAGTAAAATAAAAGAAAGTGAAATAAGAGTTTTTTGCCATTGATTATAACCTGGTTTAATAATGCTCTTATCAATTCAAGTTGAAATCCGAAATTATTTAAATTTATTTGTCATGTATTGCAATCAATTGCAACATTTAATAAAATATGCAGACTGTCAAATCGGCAAGAAATCGAACAAAAATGCATAGAACTAATCTCGTGGAGCATGAAATTTTTTACACAAAGTTATTAACTGTGTTTCTCCATCACATATAATTTAATCTTAAAATCGGGTCGAAAATGCCATTCACAATATTTTGTTTAGTCCTTAAAAGTCGGCAGTTATTTGTTGACGCACTTTCGCGATTAAACAACTAAAGCAGAGATTGGCAAAAACAATATTTTTGAGATTATTTTTCGGTGATATTACTAATTTTTAAAAAAATAACTATTTTCATTCGGAAAACATCCATCACCCGAAAAATGGATAATTTACAGGAAAATATATTTAATGACTCAAGAAATGGATAATACTCACGTGCAAATTACAAATTAAAAGAATAAAGAAATGATTTTAAAATATATTTCAAATTTCACGAAAAATTACAATTTGTAGATAAATTATTTCTAATTACCCAAAGAATAGAAAATAAAAAAGAAATATTACTAATTACTTGAAAAATTAGAAATTGTGGAAAAATTATTTTTAATTAACCAAAAATAGAAAATTAGAAAAAAATATTTGTCTAATCACTTGAAAAATAAAAAAAATATAGGAAAATAATTTTCTAATTACCCGAAAAATAAAAATTAGAGAATAATAATTTCCTAAATACTCGGATAACAAAAATTAGAAAAATTTTTTTTTCTAATTACTTGAAAAATAAAAAATTAGGAGAAAATATTTCTTTAATTACCTGAGAAATAAAAATTTGAGGAAAATTGGCTTCTTCGGGATTTTTCAACCATTCGGGACAAGGAAATGATTGTCATCCACGATAAAGTAACGTACAATAGTCGCTGCGAATGAGTTCTGTGATATCCGTAAACAACCTCATTATACGTTCCACCTTGCGATTTACGGATCGTCATAACACAGGCAGAAACAAGTGGAAAATGATTCCATTTCGTGACTTTAGTTTTATTATTGTCTAGAAAAACTCTTGATGACCTCCGTTCTATTAGCACTGCAGCCTGACAGATATTATTTTGCCACATGTAAGCAGCAGGTTTTACTCAAATTTTCTTTCCAATTTTTTGTTCTGAATGCGGGAATTGCAACCATACACGAGTAACTTTTCCACATCATTTTCCTAAGTGTGCATTAATTTTTCGACCGCGCCGTTAATCAACCCATCAGAAACATCCTTATTCGTTGTTATGAGGTAGTATTTACCCAAAACGAAAGTAATCTTATAAGGCAATCCACCAGTACCGATAACAGACATTTTGTGGAGTTTCTGATGAACAAACGCTTGCTGTTCTACATTGTGGCAGTCAACGTAAATATCTGTAGCCGTTGCTATCACTTTGCTCTGTTCTAAATTCAAAACTGTTTCATTGCATTCGGATACTGAATGGTTTTTAAGAAAAGGACGAATTCCATTCGGGTACAACCGGTTAGCTTATTCTCTAGTAAAGAATCTCGCTTCAAATATTTCAAATATTCAAATATTAAATATTCAAAATGTTTTTTTTTTTCAATGAATTTTTTTTAATAAATTCCATAAATTATTTGGATATTGCAATATCATATTTTATTATATAATTATAATAATTATAACGAGTAATGAAAATGAAAGTTTAAAAGGATATATAACAATGAAATATTTATTATTGCAATAATGGCATTAATAATGAAATCGTAATGATATTAATAATAATAATTGTGTAACCTACAGAGATAAAATAGATATTTGTTTATGAAGCTGTTAATATCACGATAGTTATACAGACAGAAAACGAAACTTATATACACAAAAGTATATTCGCTTTCACTAGTGATTGGTTGGTGACGTTAACAGCGTGTCGACCTCGGAAGCATGAGATTCTGAGATCGAATCTCGGTCAGAAATTTTTTTTTTTTTTTTTAGTAAAAATTTTGGGCTCTTCTTAGCCCCGACTGATGAATATAGCATTTCGTCACGCATTTTTCGTTGCATGCTGAAATGGATTTACCCTCGTTATAAAAGTTTCATTTAAAAAAAAAACTTTTCTAACCGAGATTCGATCTGAGAACGTCATGGCTTACGAGGTCGATACGCTGTTACCTTTGCCACCCAATTACTTGTGAATGTTAATATACTTTTGAGTATATAAGGTTGGTTTTCTGTCTGCGTAACTATCGTGATATTAACAGCTTCATAAACAAACATCTATTTTATCCTTGTAGGTTACACAATTATTGTTATTAATATCATTACGATTTAGTTATTAATGCAATTATTGCAATAATAAATATTTAATTGTTATATATCCTTTTTGACTTTAATTTTCATTACTCGTTATAATTATTATAATTATGTAATAAAATATGATATTACAGTATCCAAATAATTTATGGAATTTATTAAAAAAATTTAATTGAAAAAAGAAAATAAAACATTTTGAACCATTTTATTGATGCAATTATTATGCATTTCATTGATGCAATTTATGCATTTTATTAATGCAATTTGAACCACGTTATTAATGCAATTATTGCAATAATAAATATTTAATTGTTATATATCCTTTTGACATTCATTTTCATTACTCGTTATAATTATTATAATTGTGTAATAAAATATGATATTACAATATCCAAATAATTTATGGAATTTATTCAAAAAATTTAATTGAAAAAAGAAAATAAAACATTTTGAACATTTGATATTTGAATATTTGAAAGATTTGAAACGAGATTCTTTACTAGAGAAGAGGCATGTTTCTGCCTGTGCTATGACGATCCATAAATCGCAAGGAGGAACGTATAATGAGGTTGTTTACGAATATCACAGAAGATATTAGCAGCGACTATTGCTTTATCACGGGTGACAATCATTCAAGGGCTTTGTATTTGAAAGCCGATAATAACCATCAGAAATTCTACCACAGTCGAAAAGCTGCAACGTCAATGGGCGGCCTTCAAGAAGAATTTCGTCGACTTTCACTCAATCAGCGAATATTGTTAGTAACATTTGTCTAAATAACACCGACCATGAGATCATACGGTTCCACCACCCAATTCTTGGTAGGGAATTTAATATTAATTTTCGTACACCAGAGGCACAATCGTTAGTTAATTTTCTGAGAGAGAAACTCAGAATCGAACTTAGTAACAATCCCGAAGAAGCCACGACAATATCAGGAACAACAATTGATGCCGTTTTCTCAAGATGCCGCCAGCGATTCAAGAGTTTTCGTATCATAAACCTATTTTGTCTTTTTTGGAATACAAAAACACAGAAGGAGAATAAAATAAAATATTATTTTCGTTTGACACAAAATGGACGTTGTTTTTGAATTGCAGTAATAATATCTTACTCTTATACCCTCGTAGGCATATCCTTATATACATCACATAGAAGTTTCACTTTTACCGCGTGACTTTTCACGCACCCCCTTTTTTAATGAAATATTTGTTGCTTCACTAGATGGGTCTTATGTGTATTTGTTTTATCTTAGATCGTTTTGACAGCGTGTGCGGTTTGAGTGCATGGATTCATAAATAATGCATAACTTATCAAAAAAGAATGCGACCAAATAACGAAATTAGCTGTCACATCAAGTTTTGGTACTGAATTTACGTTTAAATTGTTGGGCATTCAACTAAGGCCATCCTACACATGTACAGGTATCTCACGGTGGTTGATGAGGTGTTTGATCGATATCGAAACAAGTCATCGTATATTCGTCGTCAACGAATATCTTATTTGAAAGCTATTCCAGCGTTAATTTGCTGGGTTTGGTGTGGGATAGGATATTCTCCCCATCCAGATTTGCACCCACGCAAAGGGCTCGAGTGTTAATGACGTTTATTGGAAATTCAGCGTTAGACGCGGTACTCACAGTACTTTACGTAAAGTAAGTAGCTGTATAGGTGGTAAAGAGATGGAAAGAGAGATCAGAGAATAACAAAGAGAAAGAGGGAGAAGGGGGTGAAAGAGAGGGAGAGAGAGAGAGAGCGGATGGAACGGGGTGGTAAGCAATCGATATCTCTATGGCAGTGACGCGATGTCGTGTGTATGGAAAGGGTGGAAAGAGCCCCCGAAGCAACAAAGAAGGAAACACAACTAGGAAGAAGGGAGAAAAGGAAGTTATTTCTGACGAAAAAGGAACGAGGGTAGGCCCTGGTTTCCTGATTAATGAACACGATGAGAGCAACTCTTGGAGTTTGGTGTACTGGCGAACCTTGATGATGAGTGTTCTAACTATTAGCAGTCTTCTAGTGATTAACCCAGTCTCTCTATTGGCCAGGCTCTGTATTAGGCCACGTCGAAAAGAATAAGACTTTGGATCTGCCAATGACTAATTTATTTCGTCTCCTTTAACCACCAATCGTCGGGAACCGTTCAGCTCTTTCCAACAACATTGACGATCAGCTTGTCGTGACTGATGTAATTTTTAGCAAATCACACTTGGTCTCTTCCATTTTACGAGAGCGATCGTTATGTCCATACATAGTGAACATAAACAGCTGGTTGCAACCATAGATTTCCCGCTTAACCACGTTCCAACCATGTCGCACGAGTTAAGGGCTTTTTGGCTTGAACAGCAGCTAATAGACCAAGAATGATTGCCTGGTGTAAAATACCCGCAGTAACAATGCCTTATTCTCATACGCCAGCAAAAATCTAAGCCTGCAATGTTTAGATAATTCACCGCAAGGTTACTTTCCGAATTCATTATCTGTTGCCCTTGCGCTATTTCCCATTTTTAAAGAGGATTCGTTAGCGATTCATTGGCATTATTGTACATGCATTGGTGTACTAATTCATAGCAGTCATCTCTTTCCATTGAGATTAGGTTAAGTACGAAATACTCCAAGAATATTATTGGATATTATAACGCGATTCAACGTACCATCCAATTCTATTACGAGTCGAAAGCTTGCAGTATTTATTTGTTTTCCATGAACCTCTGAAGCTGAACATTCGCCATGGAATTCACTATGGAAGTTATTTATTCAAAGTACAGACCATTTTAATGTTGTCAGAGAAAAATCAGATATTCTGCATCCCTTGTCAACTTTCGATCGAAGTCTTTAATTATATTCACATGGATTTAATATGCTTTGCGGATTCCTCAAAAGTGGCCCAATCGAAATGGAGCCTTCATTCCATTGAAATATCAAACGGCACATATAATCATTTGGAATATACTGTTCGAACACGTAATATTCATTATAACGCCATAGAATTGCCCGAAGGCACAGTTCAATTGAGGTTCTCAATCACCTCGAAAAAAAAGTTTCGTGTAGTTTCATGAGTTTCTCCCATCGTCTCCGTCGTATTTTATTTCCTCTCATTCATCGATACAATATTCAATATATCATGACAATGAAGCGCGGTAGAGAGCGAAAGTTCCAGGTGTAATACAATGACAGAAGGAATCAATCGATCGGGCCCAGAATTTCACAGAGCGTTATATACAGATTGCAATGGGATGCATTGTTCTGGTGGAAGAAAAAGAGCAGGTAGTACATTTTATTCGCGCTTTGGACCTAGCTCTCTTCGAGGTTCATTGTAATTGGCGAATGGGACTTTTTTCGTCAAACGATCACGGTGATTTGTGCACCCTTTTTACTCCCTGCTCCCCCCTACCCATAAAGCCCTTCTCTTTTTTTCATGCTTTATTCATGTCGCCCTCTTGTCAGTCTTACTATATGTACAAGACTACGACGTGACGCTTGTACGTTCATTAGCCAGATGAAGGGGTCGAACCGGATTGAAGGAATTATTCGAGCAAGGGGTCGTCTCGCTCCGTTACTTTATTCAGCTCGCAAGAAGCCAATAAAATGAAGTTTTACCTGCGGCAATCTCGTCACACGCCAACGATCCAAGGGCCAAACGATGTTCCATTGAAGACAAAAATCGGCAGGGTATTACTTTCTGATCCTTCGGTCCAGTTAACTCTCAGGGCTCTTTTGCAGACGGCCTCGTATAGATATTTACGTTTCGTTAGCATCCTTCACCTTTCTAGTAACTTCGCTCACGTGTATATGTTATACCTATACATTGTGCATAACGAAAGCGTTGAATTATTAGGGCATCACACGTCGATTATAGATCATAACCTAGGGTGACGTGCCGAACTGTCGTAAAATCACAAAACACTCATTTTATACCGGCTCATGATCAGGCAGTTCAAAACTGAATGTTAAGAGGTTTCACCAGGGTAAAAAGTCACTGGGTGCTCGCAAAGATTTTCACAATGAGAAAAATGAAAACTGGTTGGAGACGAATTTTTATATGGTCCAGGGACTGCAATGTTGTATTCCCAAGTATAATTAATCTCAAAATCGAACTTGAAAAGTGTTTTCGAGATTATATTTTTTATCACCGTTCACAGCAAAACAAAAAACCTAAAGTTCTGCCCGCTGTAATGAAAGTTGAGTTTTGCGATAAATACATTTCGCTACCGTCCTACGTGGCCGTTTTATACTTGTTGGAACTGATTTGATTTTATTGAACTTTTTGTACACGAAAAATGTGCGTAATTTTAAAGTACATTTTCATATGTTCGCCATTTTGTTATTTTTTATAGTAACATCTCCAAATTCCCATTTATACTGGGATCGCGACTTATGTGTTTACTTCGAAGTTTTCTAGTTTTTTTTTTTTTATTTCCGGTAATGTGTACGGCCCATTTATTGAACTCGTATATTCCACCCTTGAACATCAGCAATACGAGTGATTTATTTTATGTGTTGTTCCATACTTGTAGTTTACGTGTCATAAAATATAAAATTAATATATTACGTCGTTGATATGAAAAAAAAAAATCCAAAAATACTGATGTTTTTCGGTGTTTACACTGAGAAAAAAAATTTGTTGATTCAACAAAATTTTTGTTGAGTCAACAAATTGTGGCGAACACAACGAAATTCGTTAACTCAACAAAAATTTGGTTAATTCAACCACTTAATTTGATGGCTCAAATAAATATTGCTCATTACGACGAAAATATTGTTGAATCAACAAAATTTTCTGTTCAACTAACAAATTTCATTTTGTTCGCCACAATTTGTTGATTCAACAAAAAATTTGTTGAAACAACAAATTTCTTTTCTCAGTGTACCCTCGTAAAACCCCTTAACCAATGGTAAAAATCATATTGGACTCTACCTTGCCTTAAAACGTCCACTTTTGGGTGTTTCAAAAGATTCGTTTCATGGGTCCTTCGGGAAACTCTATTGTTTGGTTTTCCAAAAAATACCAGTTTTTAAGATCCCTAAGTCAGCCCAATGTCGGTGTTTCGACCTCATTTCTCGGGTTCTCACCGAAATTATTTTCGAGACATGTCTACAGAAACTTCTACTATTAAGTCAACCAAGGAACTTTACTTTTTGGGTTCCCAAGAAATTCCGTTATATGGGTTTTCCAAGGTACTTTAGAGTTTGGTTCCTACATGGAAAATAATGATCCGTAAAAATTAATGGTCGATATTTTAAAATGACTGAAACTAAAACAAAATATACAGTTGAAAACTATAAATTAATTATTTTACAGTGTGTTCACTGAGAAAAAAAATTGTTCATCGAACTAATTCCATTTAGTTGGACGAAAAATTGGTGGATCCAACAATTTTTTTGCTGAGTGGCAAATGATTTAGTTTATTCGACTAAATCATGAAAATTTCTTGTAGATGAATCAACTAAATCATCGGAGCCAAATGATTGTGTTCGATCAACTGGTACCATTTATTTGCTTACGCATACTTTTTAGTTGTTTTAATAAAATATTTGTTTGAATCGCAATTACCAAATTAATTAAACGGTAATCGTTAGGACGAATAAATGAATTAGTTTATTTGGATGATATTTTGTTGCATTAACATTAATTTTTTTGGCTGCACGAAATTTATGTTGGTTCGACCAATAACATATTTCAACATTCATGAATTATTTTGTTTTATCTCAAAAATATTTTGTTGCCCGTATTGAACTAAATATTTTGGTTGAGAGAAACGAAATTTCTTTCAGTCAACAAAATTTTTTTCTCAGTGTTTCATTGCAAAATAATGGATTTAATGTGTTTATTATAACTGATCAATTATTAATGCTAATCTAAACTATAAAAAACTGAATGTCCACAGTAAAAAAAATGACATAGCAGAAATTACAAATAAAAACGAGGAATTCCGCTGTGTACGAAATGTAAAATTTACAGTGCCCCCAGTAAAATATTCAGTACGCATAGGAAAATAAACTATGAACCAATACTATTTACTGATATTGAAAATTGTAAAAAAATATTATTTGAAAATATAAAAATTGTGTATTTCCTATTGAAAAACTTACCGTCGGTATAAATTGAAAATTGCAGTGTGCCCAGAAAAGTTCGAAAACGTACTGCAAAATTTGCTATATTACTTTCAATTTTGACAGTGTAGACTGTAATTTCTCCAAACACGTGAGTCAGCAAATTTTAAGGCGACTTCTTACTTTAGACGCTAAAAAAAGGTTATTTTCATGAATTTCTTTGATAGCTTTATATTATAGATATTGATATAAAAGTTGTTACACTTAATAAATACACTTTCGAAATACATAAAAAAATATTTTTTTATTTATTTAAGTCACTATTTATACACGAAAATGGTAGTTAAAAAAATGTCCTAAAAAAATTGTAGGTCTACGCTGTTGATGAAATCTCGGAGATGGATCATCTGAAACAAAAAAATCAAACGGTTTTAGATTCAGTATGTTAATAGCTATAGCGCATATCATACGATATTTGATATATGCTGTGACGTAAAATTTTTAAGCGAGTCACATTTAATAGAGAATTGGTCGAACCTCCCCAACCCTCCCGCTCAATGCTCCGGCCATAACAAAATCTCTTAGGACCGATTCCGGGAAAACAACAATTATTGCTAACGTTATTAATTATTTTTCATTTTTGTATTTTAATTCCGAGCTATATTCGAAACCAGGGCTAAGGGCTTACGCACACCGATCCGATCAGCTGTATTGGCGTTTAAACGAGAGCAAAAAAGACAAACAACTTCGGCCAATTACTGTCGTCGTCAGTGTATTTCGAGCAGGGCTCATACACTTGGTCATTTCCGTCTTCGATTTATCGCTGCCAATCTCTGGATCCCGCCCAATAACTACACTGGCTAATGAAATTATAAGGATTGAGGATTCTCGTAATCGCGCGTCGTCGGTTACATTTTTACTATTACGATATTTCGTCCAATGTATCTCGTCTTCCGAAAATATTTTCTGACATCGACAATCTCAATTGGAAGGCTCGTATACGGAAAAATGTTTAACATCAAAAGCTAGGAGTCTGAGCTTGAATTTTCGTTATCATTCCAATTTCGAAAATCTCAGCTCCGTCTCACGCTTATTTAAATTCCCATGTATGGAAGCCTATACATCGTATTCGGGAGACGACCGAGAATATTCGGTAATTAGAGTAGGAGGAGAATTCGCTATCCCACCTGAGACTGATCATCGCGATTGTCGTTAGATTTTCACGTGGCATTGAGCGCGACGAACGTCCGAAATCATCCTGAAAGTACGTAATTTTGCCTAACGCATTTTGTACGGTCGGTGAGCCCGTCCCGATATCTTTGACGTTTTCTTCAAAAATAAAATAAAGTCTAGGCCTTTGTAGCGCTAGAGTTCGGCTCAATTATTCAATTTAACGGTCATGGCGACGGTTTTGCCTTTTTGTAATTTCGTTCGGTTTCTTTCCCGCGAAGTGATTTTTGCTACGACACGGGAATAGAAAATGTTGTGGCCGGTAGTGAAAATCTCATATTTTTGTCCATGTGTTAAATAAATTATGTATCGGTTTCGTAGGCATCGAGAAAGGAGCGCGAATTTTGGGAGTATTAAAGAGTGTAGCGTGAGTGTGTGTGTGTGTGTGTGGCCGGGAGAATCGCCGTTAATTTTGTCAAGTTCGAAAAGTCCGGCCGAGTAACTGATTATCGGGGGCTCGGTACTTTATTTTTCGTGTCTTTTGGTCCAACATTGATTTTCCTGTATTTTATAAAATTCTTTTCGCGAGTAGTACCGCGGTGAGAATCGTAACGGACTCTCCGTATGAAAAAACTATATAAAGAAAAAATATATCGAAAAATATAAGAAAAATGTGAGAGTATAAATAGCGGTGAAATTTCATACAAAAACGTACATATTTTTGAGATATAATAAAAATGTATATTGTGATAATATATGAAATTTTAGATGAAATCTTATAAGTATTTTTATATTGTACCATATAAAATAATATTTGCCTTACGATATATTTTAAATTATAAATTTTCCTATATATTAAAAAATGTGCAAAAAAATATGAAATTTATATAACAGTTCCATATCTCATACATACTTAACAATTACACGTCCTTAACAGTTTCATAGTTTATTTTCTTATACGGTGAAATATAAAAATACTTATATGATTCAATCTAAAATTTGATATAATAACATGATATACATTTTTCTTATATCTCAAAAATATATTCGTACGTATGTAAAATTTCACAGCGATACATAATCTCGTAATATTTCTTATATTTCTCGATACATTTTTTCAAATATACAGTTTTTTCATATGGGTCGGTTAATTTTATAATCGTGTGTGTAGGACCGCGGTCGTGTGAGTGTGAGTATGAGTGTGATCGCGTTCGAGCTTCTCTCTCGATGACCGTTTGCGCGCATATAATACTTTATAGTTGTATCCCGCGAATGATTTTCTCGTAATTATCTCTATTGTACAGACATTTAGAATTATAATATTTTTGAATCGGGATTCATCCCGTAATTAATGTGATTATTAAATAAATTGTTAAATTGAAGGACAATCCAATTTTTATCTTGTTCTCAAATTTTTCCAACGTGCCTAACTGCCCATTCCGCTGCAGCAAAGCTGATCAACGTTCTCTCTTTTTCTCCCGTTAAGTCGCTTAGGCGACTGGCGCTCAAATTAATAAAATAAATTAACATGGAGGAAGGGAGCAAATTTTGTGACAATCGCGGCTAGGAAAATTTACGTCACAATGCAAAAATAACAAAATGGCGGACATTTTTCGAAAAAAACAAAAAAACGTGTTTTTTTACCGTTTTTGACAAAAAAAATAGTAAATATCAAAATTTTTAAAAATTCTTGATATGCGCTATAGCTATAGTTGTAAAGAATATGTGGTTGAAATTTCATAAGGATCGGTTCAGTAATTTCGGAGATTTTATCAACAAATCTTCAAAAAACGTTGTTTCGAGAAAAACGCGTTTACCCTCCGAGCGGAGCAGATGAACGTGCTCAGGTAGTAAAGTAAAAGTCACACAAAAATACAGTTAGACTCCTCCGATCTTCATAAAATTTTAGTATGATACTTTTGGATATGTATACTTTCGAAAAATGTAATTAAAAAAAATCGATTTTTGGAAAATTGTAAAGTGAGAAGTTGCCTTAAGACGAAACATTTATTGAAGACTGTTATACTGTATTTACTTATTATAGTTCACACAATGGGGGGGGGGGGGGGGGGAATTTCGAACTACACAGAAGTGTTACGGACATGATATATTGTAATATATAAAAATTCGATATTTTTTATATTTCAAATTTTTCTTCCTTTCAAAAGACTTGTCTCATTGATTATTTATTGACGTTTCCGATTATATTCTAATTTGGTTATATAGGTATAATTTTTTTTACCAATAATTATCAAGTAGATAGTGGTGTAATAGGTAGGGTCCGTGTGCGTTAGGTCGTAAATAGGAAGGTAGGTCAGATCGAGTCCCAGTGTACAGGTAGGAAAATTTCTCTGTTGAAATTTATGTTGGGAGTAATGGATGTAAGAAATTATAATCAACAATCATTAAAAATGCATTTATAATTGAAGAATTTTTATTTTATTTTATTTGTTTTAATCAATTCTATGATTATGTTTGGGTAATTCTGATGAGGATAAGTTCAGTTAATTAACGTATACTTTTTACTGTTCAACACTGTAAAAATTCGTTTGATGGGCATGCAATATGTCATTTACGGTATTAGTATTTTTCACCACAGAGACTTGTAGATTTTGTTTAAAGTTTCATGAAAAATTGTTGTTTACGCATCCGGAAGGCGTTACTAATGAGCAAAACTGTAAAGTTTTATGAAAATCTGAATAAAAACATTCATCTTTTTCTCTGTATTAATATTCATGTTTTTAACTATGAAGAAACTTTTTACTTTTTAGTTTCTAATTGAATTCCATTTTTGGTTGGAATTTCCAAAGAACTCCATTTTTCAGACTCCCTATAAATTTAATATATTATTTAGTACACCGATAGCAATGGGTGCGCGGTCGGTGTGTGGCTCCAGCGAGCATCAAAGTTAAGCAGCCTCGGGCGAGGTCAATACTTGGTTGGATGACCGCTTACCTATGCACCGACTCGCGCATCAATCGCTGAGCGGAAGGCAATTTTTCTCAGTTTTCGATGGTGCTAACCAACTGCAACTGAGTACCAATTTAGCCGCCTGTATCAGCCTGGTTTTCCACTTTTTCCCTTGGCCCTCGTGCAAACGCAATACAGTAGTGCATTAGGAAAGAGTGGCTGTGAGCAACACCCTTGGAGGGTCTCACAGGAATAAGGAAATTAGTGAAGTGGGGAAAAAGTGGGGTTACAGCGAAGGGATGGGGTCGTAAAAACCCTCAAGGTGAAAAAAAAATGATTTAGTAGAATGAAATTTTAATTATCGATTATAATCAAAAGATGTACATCTCATCTATATAAGCAACTGTATGTTGAAAGGTAAATATTTACATTAGGTCCTTTTGCAAAAAATGGTTCCAAATTTTTTTTTTCAAAGTTAATTATTGATAAAAAATGATATCGTGAATAATTTTAGGGAGGGAGAAGGTGAAAAATATTTGAAAAAACAAAGATGTGGAAAGAAGAGTATTTTTTTATTAATCTTTCTCTCTTTCGTCGGAGTTTTCGTTGTTGTCGCTAGGTTGGAAGAAATCTTTCGTAGTAATGAAAAAAGCGTCGAGACGTTCGGTGTGGTTCGTATAATGTCGGCAAAACATAAATTCTGCGATGTACTCGTTCATAAAGTACTTGCGACGACGATATTTAGGTATAGACGAAGGAGCATCGCGCCATGGCTTTTCTATGTTCTGCGTATATACGCTAGACTTGGGATCAACAAAATTAATTTGGTGATTAACCGTTAAGTGTTTATATCCTGAAAAAACGAAATGATATTGTAATGAATTGTTGAGATAGTATAAAGTGAAAGGAAGGAAAAATAGTTGTTGCTACGAACCTTCGTTATCAAGGCAGTTATATGCCTTCCAACAGTCAAACATTATAGTTGTACCCGGTCGAATTTTTTTTTTAATTACGGATAACAAGGTTTGTTACACATATTTACTGTTTCACACATGGCTACTGTTTCACGCGGGCGCGCGTTGATTATTTGATATGTTTCATTATTATTTCAATTTTATAAAAATCGTTTTAACAAAATAATATTAAAAAACAATTAAGGAGGTGCACGCCCCTCCTTAATATTACATGGAGAATCATTTTTTATGCATATCAAATGTTAAAAAAAAAATTGAAACCATTTTTTGCAAAAGGATCTAATGTAAATATTTACCTGTTGAAATAAATTTAAACGATTTCTTATAGGAACTTAGGGATAAAAACTTTGCAATTGCTTCTTCTTTCCAAAGAAATAAAGATTTCAAAGAAAGGGATGAAGACTCAGGTGGCTATTTTGCATCATATGTTACGCAGGGGATCATGGTGTGATACAATCCGGGATGAATCGTGCAAACAAACGATCGATTTCTCGGGAAGATCGTCATTGTTGTTTAGTGAAACGATCAGGTAAGAAAATCTAGACCTATGAAGACCAGGTAAATCCGAATTTTTATCGGGTGAATGCTTTCGGTTTCGTACGTGTGTGTTTTTCCGTCTCTCGTTCTACTCGTAAGCAGGGAAGCAACCGATTCGCTTCAGCTCTCGCACTTCCCTAACAATGTCCTTTAATTCCTCCGCCTACGTGTGTCGTTGCAAAATCCCATAAATCGCCAAAAATTCCCATCGTTCGAGGACCAGGGCGAGTTTCATCGTGCGAGCAGTGAAGCTCGAAACTGGCGGCACTGTCTGGGAGATGGCAGCGGACTCGCGATATGGGTCTCTTCTTTCTCTCTTTCTAGCGGACTCGCGATATGGGTCTCTTTCTTTCTCTCTTTCTATCTCCGTTAAAACGAACGTGCCAAACCGACCAAGGGTGTAAATTACCAGCTTATTCTCGCGGACAGTCTACCGGATAAATAAAAATATTTATACCGCGACAGCGTGCATACGAACACTAAATTAAACTCGTTTTGCTTCACGCCGGAGGTTATACTCCAAGAGGGAGACTCCCCCCCCCCTCTCTCTCTCTCTCTCTCTCTCTCTCTCCCTCCCTCTCTCTCCCTCTTGCCAACTTTTGGTATTCCTGACAGCAATATACTATACACGACTTTAACGCAACTTATAGACCGGTGTGCGCTAGGTCATTCGACATTATTTAAGGGGACCGTATGGTCTAGAGCACGAAAATTTCACCTATTTTCACGATTTTTTTTTTGCCATAAAAAATTTAAAAAACGATGTTTTAACTTTTCGGGTTTATTACTACCTTTATTAAGTATACAAAAAAATTTTTTTTTAATTTTAAAAACAGTGTTTATTATCATATAATTGGCATTGAAGACGACCCTCTCGAAAAATCCGACCCGGACGGTGAAGATCGATCCGAGACTTCTACTCATCTGAAACACAAAATTCAAGAAGATTCTTAATCAGAAAGAGTGCAGTTATGGTCGGGACTAGAACAAATCGAAAAAATTAAAAATTGACAAAATGGCGCGCTTTTGAAAAAAAAATCGTAAAATCGGGTTTTTTTTTCACTAGTTTTTTAGTATAAACAATAAGAAATTATTTAAATAAAATTATGATTGTAGTTCCGACGATAGCCATACATGTTGTGAACAACATATCCAAATTTCAAGTGATTCGGTTGAATAGTTTTTTTGTTTTCACCTGCGCAGTGCCGAAAAAAGTCGTTTCGAGATAAATGAGTTTAAAGTTTGAGGTACAGATATTTTCAAAAATTGAGCAAATTTTGAATACTTACAGTTAATCCGCGATTCCGGCACCATATAGGATTCCTTCGGAACGTTCATAATTCAAGATTTCCTCACTCCTTTCATTTCTTCGAGCTGTCCGAGCCTCTTTGGAGTTGTCCGTGCTCCTACGGTTGGCGCTCGATACTCGCAGCTCGTCTCGGTTTTGCGCTAGTTGCTCCGCTTGTGGCCCGATTGTTATGCCCATGGTCTCCATTATTTTCAATAGGGATGCAAATCCTTCATTGAATATGCAAGCGGAAATGTGAGTGGCAATATCAATGATTTTTTTTCCGGCAAACAGATGTTTCGGCGCAAGGTGCCACACGCAAGCATTGAAACTTTCGTTATTGTTCTGCGTATTACTGCCAATACACCTTTCCAATAAAGTCTCTGCTGTCAATTCTTCATAAATTGGTTTTAATATCTCTTGTGCTTCATCGCACAGAGCAGGTGGGTGCTCGTAGGTGTCTAAAGTACCTGCAGCCTCACTTTGACGCCACTTGCACCACGATTCGGAACCTGGAGGACAGTACGAGTGTTGCGGATTTTCATCTGTTGAAATTTTGTGATAATATGCTGCCCATATTTCACTTCTCATCCCTTCAGTCGAATCTGAATTACGTCTAATTGCTAGACCGTAATAAGTTGACAGCTCTTGCAATAATTTATTCGTCAATTGTTGACGCTTCGGTGTTTTATTTATCGATTTCCGCTGTGTCTTTTTTCCCTCTTCTTTTTCTGTCAATTTCTTTGTTGCTTTCTTTATTTGTGCATGTTTTTTTTTCGCATCAACAGCACGTTTGTACAAACGTTTTTTAACATGCAAAACACATTCTTTTTTGCAAACTAAAAAATCATCCCCGTAAGGCTTTGTGTCCAATAAGGCTTTGAACGTTTTCGTGTCGCGGACCGCTCTCTACCTGCGTTATGGGCTGTAGAAGCTGTAATATTGAGAATTTCCGCATGAAAATTTCACAGTATATTCTTGAGATACTATACTTTCGACATATCGAAAAAAAAAAAAATCGATTTTTTCAAATTTCTAGACCATACGGTCCCCTTAACATCGCAGGATTCATTTCTTTCCTCATTGCTTTCTACCAGTCGGCTTGTAGTCGTGAAGAGTAAATACCATCGCTGAGACCAATGTGGAATATTATTTTTACATTATTCGGTAAATTATTGATGAGGTACTAAAATATATAATCACCAACGAAAATTGTTATCATTCCAAATATTTACTTGGGGCGTTTCAAAAACATTTTTCAACTTTTGTCAGTTACTTTCTTGAATGTCTCTTGTTAACCGTCCGCTGAATAAATTATAAAATAATCGAGCAAAAAAATATATAGTTGCATCTATATTTGTTATTTGTTCTTAAACAGAAAATTAAATTTACCGGATGAACGGGAAATTAAAAAAAAAATCATTTTGTTCACGCTTCGGCTGTTACGTCCAGAAGGGACAATAGAAATAAGTTGAGTTCGAAATAATTTAAATTTAATAAATAATAAATATCACTGCCACCAGTTTGTGTTTGAACACAAACAATAAGAAAAATTATAATAAAATAAAATAAGATAGAATGAAATAATGCAAAATAAAATAGAATAAAATAAAATAACAAATAGGATGAAATTAATTTGAATTGAATTATTAAATGACGAAACCTGTACGTCCCGTACGGGCCCGGTACTCTCGTGAGCCGACGGGAGAATTAGTCAGGGTAAAAATTAGGAAATAAACCAAAACGGTCTTTCGGGTGGAAATTAGGCAAATGATTATATTCTGACAAATGAAATTGTTGAACCGGAAGATTACAAAATATGAACTTAAATTACTTACAATTCGGTGAGGTTTTGTATTCCGAATGACCGAGGATCTCGGTTCACAATCACATACATTCGCATATAGTTTGCACACACACATACAACTCGCACAGACACATACAATGCGGGGACAATTTACTCCGCGAATGACTCTTGCACACTTTTCACCCCTTAAAGTTATGCGGCGATCAAAAGAAATAGATTAATTTAAACGAAGTTTCACTATTGATTCGAAGTACACGTTCATTGGAAATTTTGGAACCCCGATAAAAATTATATTTAAGAATTTTGATTAAATTTAGGTATAAAATTGTGTCCTAGTTGGAGACAGACTTGATCTTGCGTGGGCCACCACACTACCGAACGCTTAAAACACTCGCGATGGTGGAATTACAGCCACCTTGGGATGCTCGCGACCCGAATATTATTCCAAGCCCTATTCCAAACCCGAGGAAAAACTTAGTACTCGAACAGTACAAGTTTACGAACCGAATACTTACGTCTAATGCGGGTCCGCGTAGTAGCTGACTGGGACTTATTCCACCGCCGCCAAGATGGCTTCGGTCCGGAGCCTTATCCAACCCCAGGAATCAACCGTGATCTAATTGGGACTGAATCTTCTAACCCGCCATAGAGATGGCAAAAGCTGGAGAAGCAGCCATCCCGGTGGGTTTTTTTGATAGATGGACAGAATCTCTGTCCCACGGTGTTCTGGCCAGTCGGAAAAATTCCAGTCCGACGACAATTATTCCCATGGTGTCTCGTAGATCCGTTCCGCGGATCATATGATATACGATCAGCGGAATACGATGATCCACGTCCTGTCATGAGTGCGATCTCACACTTTTGGCAAGAGACAGTACAATTAACAGTGAGACATCTACACGTGCGCACCAAATTGTCCTTGTCGAGTGCATGAACACCCTATAAGTGTACGTGCACTCACGAGGTGAGATATAGCTACGTACGGCAAACAAGATAGAGAGAGAAATAGAGAGCGTGAGCTCATAGCATCTCTATCTATTAGAAAAATTAAAAATTTTCAAGATCGGGATGTGACACGGCAATTGAATGGCTAGTTGGAACAAATGCTGGGCTGCTTTAGCTATATCTGACGAAAATCGCAATTCGTAGTACCTATAAAAAGTTCGTCACAACTAAACAAGCAGCGTACATTTTATGTAAATTTTATAGGAATAATGTACTAAGACTATCGCTAAGAAAATCGCTACATATTCTCACATATTTTTCATTTATTTTTACGTACCTTTTAGTGATATCAAAATTTGATAGGCAGGATTGGATTCACAAGAAAATTCGCTTCTTATACAAAATTATATTTAAATAGTAGACAAAGAAATGATAAATTTGTAAAATTGTTTGCATTCGTACGCGGTGAAGGATTAACCATATTGAAAAAAGTGCAGAAGTTATTTTGTAATTGCCACCCTATATTTAATCTTGTGGATTTATCATATAGTCGCTTGTATTCGACCATTTAGAAATTTCTTACCTAAAAAATCTTACCTGAAAGTATTTAAAAATGGGGGCTTAAGTTTCCCTGCGAAAGAGACTCAAAGGATCAAATTACAATCGAATTGGATCGAATACATTCATTGCGAGCAGTCAATTGTATACCTACGACTCTGGCTACGTAGATAAAAGGGGAGATTCATTTATTCGTGCCCTGACATTTCTTGGGTATAATCCCGTACCTGCGAGGACCATTTGAAACCCATTTTTCAATGCCCTCCCTGAGATTGGTTCGAGGTCAATTTTGTCGAATCACGAATTGAAACGTCGAAACAACCAGAATAATCTTAGGTCGATTCAAATTCGTTTGAGGTCAATTCACTCAAATCACAAATTCCAATGATAAGATGACAAAAATGACCGGCTGAGGGTATTCAAGGTCCGTTTAAAACTAAAATTCTACGGGTAATTAATTTCTATGATTCGACGAAAAAATTACTTTTAAAGATTATTTAAAGTTGCGTTCGGGATAATTTTTTTTAGTGATGCAAGGTTAAAGAAAGAAAAATGTTGGCTCTGTAACAAATCTGTCACAAAGACGACCAGGGTTACGTAATCTTAAAACTGATATGGCACCGAAAAACAGAAGCAGATCAAGATTATAATTTTTAACTGACTTACTATATTCAAATGTCTGATTTTTTTTAAGGTGATGAAAAATGGGATAGAGTTAAATTTTTGTGGAAAAATATTTGAAACCATAAAAATTTATTTCATGTTCAAAATTTCATACGTGTTTACTAGCAAAAAAATAATTTTCCACGCAAAGCTAGTTGAGAACTACTGGAAACCGTACTCAAACGCCTCGGGTTCTTTTTCCGTTAACGATGCAATCGTCGTGGTGCGGCCAGGAACGAGACACGGTCCCGGTACAAAGGTTTTTCCAATTGGTGCGCGCCATAAGGAAGACAATGAAACACACTAGTGTCCCACGATGAGTCTCACCTTGTTGATTCCGTTTGTAAATGTCAAGTATAGACCATGATGATCGCCTATACCACGACTGTAGTTTGATGGCTTTTATTGTTATCAACTGAAAATGCAGTTTTGAACTAATTTCGCTTCAATTTTCAATGCTGGTTTATGCTCGAGTCTATAGAGCATACAATTTAAATACCAATAACTACGTTAATATTAACCGTATTAACCTTCGGTTTTCAGGGAATATTAAAAAAAAAAAAACGTATACTTATAACAAACAAAACAAACAAAGAATTGAAATGTTCATACTTTTTTAACAACCTCATAAGAATAATGAAAACTGTTCTGACCGGCGAATCATAGTGAAACGCATGATTACAATACTGCCTTTATTTGGTTTAGGGAGATTTGAAGGTTGAAGAAAATTTAATATACGAAAATTTCAAATTTTCCAGACGAAATTATCCGACATTGCTGGAATGGCTTTATTATGATCGAAGGATAGGAGGAAACACTACTCAGTCTCGTTTTATTTTCACCCTTTTTTCAACACTATTCCGATAGAGATGGCATGATATGAGATCTCAAATAAGACTTCGGAAGTAGCTTTTAGTGCACGGCTCTAATTTAGCGATGCCAAAATCCATCGATAAAATAATCAGTGATTTCGATTTTTCTGATGGCCTCAACTGAAATTCGATCATTATGGCAGGATATATCTTATGTGATTCATTAGAAGTAGTAAAATTTGATGGAATCGTTTTTTCAAGTGTTTTTTCAAGTGTGTTTTCAAGTTTTTTCAACATAATATTATTTTTTTTAGAATTAGTGCCCCATTTTTTCGGGGTCCCCCTAAGTATGTCGTTTCTGGCACTCGCATAAGTCTGTTATCGAGTGGTTATCGAGCTACAAGCTTCTTTCGTACTTCTGGCGATTTGCAGAGCTGGCTCCTCCATTCTACATTTTCTTCCTTGGAGCTATCGAAACCGCCTTGAGTGTATGTATTATCGAAGAAAGAAAACCGCACGAGCGAATCGAGAGACTGCAAGTCCTGTACATTCTTTCACCGCGTGGTGACTCGACAGTAGATGCGAACGACGGAATACTTTGCATCCACTTTTATTTCCTTTTACTGGCAGTACATATACAGGGTGGCCCACTACAAATATTCATTATTATAAAGTGAAGTTCAGAACCAAATCCCGAGTCGATATTCTCGCAGTGTTTTTTGATCTGGTTCTCTCCCGATAGGTTATTAATTATTTAAGTTGGAATAAGATACGCGCTCTTCTATTGCGCATACGCTCGAAAAAGTTAGAGATAAAGTAATGGATGTTAATTCTAATCTTGTAGAGCATACATTTTCCTACAAAAAAACTCTTGGACTCCTATATTTCCTATCTTTGATAGTGCACTCCTGAGAAAATATCTAAAATAGAAACTAAGTATTTTCCTGATCACATTTCAGGACAAAACTACTGAACATAGAAAAGTGCTGGTAAAAGTGTTTTGTAGGAAAATGTACGCTCTGCTTAATCGGTCCAATGGTCTTTTTCTTTATCTCCAATCGTTTTGGCAGGATGCGCGATGAAAGAGCGATTATCCCCCAATTTCGATATTTAATAATTCATCGGGCTGAAACGTAATGATAAAAACATTACATGACTTTTCAATTTAGCAATCGGTCCTGAGCTTAAGTTTACAAGCATGACCATTTGTGGTGGGACACCCTGTACATACATAAGCGATCAATGGCCTCGCGACTTGAGTCGACTCTTGAAACTTAGATACCCATATGATCATGCATGACCACACGCGTCGAATATTTACCCTCGCCCCGTTTGTGAATCGTCGCTCAAGCGTGAATCGCCTCAACCCCATAATGCAAGATCCTTGAGCTTTACAGAACGAGAATAAACGGGATTAAAATTGGATAGCAAAATTTACTTGCTAGCATTTTAACGTTCTCACGAACAAATCATATAACGTAACCCTAGCTGAGTTGCGTCAAAAGGATAATACCCAAGTTACAATGCCGACCGGATTAACAAAACTGCTACCGATCCGTAACTGTTTATCTCTAATTTATAGACGATATCCTAATAAACATTGACAATTCCCGATGAATACGAAAATTATCGATGCAACTTATTAGTTAGGCAGCCGTTAAGGTTGCGTCGTAGCATTTTTGCCCAGCACATCACAAAATGGCTTTTTACATAGACGCAGCGCAACGAATGAGGCTCTCGCTGTCTAGAAATTTCTGTCGAGCAATCACACAAGGACTTGCAATATTAAGCAAGCTATTATGATTTCTAATTAATTTTCAATTTATTTTTGTATGCACGCACGAACAAACCACGGGCTCTCGACTTCGAGTTAAAGATTGTTGAAAGGATCATAGCGGAAAGGAGATTACGAATTTCGAGCGGACTCGTCATCTTGTCACACCAAGAGATCCTCACCCAGTAACAGTGTGAGAACACCTTGAAGCTAGTGGAACTCATTATTGTCGTGGCTGCCTTCGTTCTTGTTACGAAGGCGCGTAATTTTCAATGACCAAACGTCAGGTCACTAGGTCGAAACCCTTATTCCCGAGGAGAAACATGTTCTTGCGTTGTTACCGTTCTCGCCGATTAAGAAAGCAACAGTATCGGATTTCGCGATAATCGTGGATCAAAGCTCTGGCCGGATCATGATCTCCTGCAACTGTAGCGGTGGGCTATCGTTTCCCTCTAATTTCAGTTTTTGTTGTTTCTCAAACCGCGAATATTCCGGTGCCTAAAGTTTTTGGTTTTTCGGTAAAGAGCGATATGGTTTCAATCGGGCATTCTCCCGCGGGGATTTTATGTATTGTCTTGACCGCGATTAACAACTTCCGCGATCTTCTTGTCTTTGTTATATTTAGAATCGCTGAAAGGGATACCTCTTCTTTTTCAACGTCAGAACCAAGCTAGTTTAAGGTAGTTCCCCTGCGACAACCTCAACCAAAAGTTACATACCGTGTGTGCGTTACATATGTGTGTAAAGGGTTGGTAACTTGTAGTAAATAAATTTAAAAAACATACAATATTGACTCGGTACCAATAGACAATACGACAGATATCATCTACTGTCGTAAAATTTATTCTATAAGTGTTTTTGATCTGACATTGCGAGTAAACTTTTTGCCGGAACTGTCCGGGCCATGCCCCAATACATGGAGACTAGAGGTTAAGGAGCCCGAACGCAATGTTGGAGGAATGGTCTCTAAAAGTGATGAACGATCCGATAATTGCACCGCCTGGCGGCGCTACCGCTGCGGGATTCGTCAGCGCGTCAGCGCCGTGATTTTTTGAATTGTCAATCTGCAATTCGTCGTACATTTCTTTCTTATTAGCGCAGCTTATAATATTGAAGTCATGTTGATATACTTATTACGTTTAAATTATGAGGCGATAATACTTCAATAATTTTTTTACTTGGAGGTGATCTGTACTGCAAATGTTTTATTTTTAGGCGATGAAATTTACGATTATACAACCGTAATGTGAATATTGGATATTCAATTTCCAAGAGAAAAAATTTTGTCAAGATGCTTTAAATAAAAATAAAACTCTGTATTGAATTTACATCAAACCTCAAACCAACCAATAAATCAAGCTGAATCTAAACCCCAAACGGGGCAACAAGTTAATTATTATAAAACTATATTTCTTGGTGTTAGAGATGATGGCCCAATGGTTAGCATGCCAGAGTAAAGTGCTGCCCAACCCGGGTTCGATACCTCTGGATTTTCTTTTTTCCAATAAATATTTCTTATAAACTATGCGTTAAAATAAAAAAATAAATTTTATTTCTGCTCCTATATTTTTTAATTTTATTTTAATTTTTGAATGTACATAATGGGAACGACGTTTTTTAACAAGAGCTAAGATTTTTCATTGCAATTTATTAAGACGGAAATACTGAAATGCCTTTTTCACCCAAGCCCACGCTGTCACCAGTCTTTATCTTCCGCAAGATTGTCGGTTTGAATTTTTAAGTTTGAGAACAACACATCGCAAACTTTGGGTCGAAGATCTTCCTATATTTTGGTTGGGATCACCTTTGCTTGGCTCAGCATCCACTCGAGTTCTGTAACGATGTTTTTGACAACGCTTTACCGAAAATCTTTCGTGATACAAGTTATTTTACCGAAATACATTTGTAATTGTTTGTTTTGAGTTGTATAATTTGGACGAATTTTCCGCTGCCCTTTTTACACGCATTCTTTTTTATTTTTTACACATTTTTATTTTTATTTTTTTTTACACATTTTTACAAATTTTTACACATTTACGCATTTTTACACATTTTTACAAATTTTTTGATATGTATATGTAATACGTCACTGTACTAACACTGCCAAGCTGATCCTCACGGACGTATCCTATTCGTAACCAGGCGCTGGTATCGCTTGCGGATACATCTCGAACTACGAGATCTTTCATCACTTTCAGGAGCCAGTTTTCGACGATTCCGCCATATACGTTCGGGCTCCTTTACTCTAGTCTCCATGCCCCAATACACAAAAAAGATTACATCTCTCGCGCTCGTTTGTTTATAGAATATGTCGTATAAGACTAAAACCGTAGTACTTCTCGAGGTTATATCTTTTAAACTAGAAGGTAAATCATCTTGATGTATTTTCACAATGATCCTCGTTTTTCATCAACTTCTTGATTTTAGTTCTGACGGTAGAATTAATAACGTACTGTTTGCCCATGCATGGCCCATATGTTACGTGTTATTCGAGCTAACTTCAAGTATAAATATCTCGGGTTCGGGATGGTAAAACTTGTTAAAATTGCACAGATTTTTAAATAACGTATTAAATAACACGTATGCCAAATTCCAACCATTTCTTAATTCAACGATCCTGTGGGAGAACTACCTTAAGTATCTTCTCTTATCGTTCCCGGTTGTAACTCTTCTATTGTAAATTCTTTTGGTCGAGCCACCATCTTAAGTATGTCATCGTCTCGAAATGTAACAGTTTGTCTCGTGACTTTAAAGCTGCGTGCGTGTTGTTGAATTCAGCCGCCATCGTCATTGTTAAATATTCAAAAAAGTATTTTCTTTTGACCACGATTTTGTTATTGATTCTGTTATGATAATTATTACTTATTACATTATTACTATAATTATTATAATTATTATAATTATTACATTATTAATTATTATAATTATTACATTAATATTATAATTATTATAATTATAATAATTATTATAATTATTACATTATTACTGTTATACAGTTGTTTGAAAGAGAGAACTATGATTATCTCTTTTTCAGGAATTTTTAATCAATAATTTTGTTTTTCTCGTTCTCGTATTCTATAAGATTGAGCTTTACTTCTGAATAAAATAATATGTGATCCCGAAATTCTTTCTTTGCTTTATATATTATTTATACAATATATTGATGAAACAATTTTCGAAATAATATCTTGTAGCGACTGATCTTCGTCTTTGACAAGTGCAGATACCTTTTAAGAGTCGCGGTAGCGAGTCGAAACGAGTAGATTGATATCTAGAGACGCGGTAGCGTCTCGACGCCAAGTATTAAAACGATATGTTGAACGTCCAAGGCAAGATGAGCCGAGTATCTATACTCGAGATTGGACGATTTTCCGATACTTTCAAACTTCAAGTCAACGCCACGCGAAGACTGTTCGACTTTTCGAAAAAATGAAATATAGATATACCTGTCAAAGACGAGATGGTTACAAGACTCTTTTACAGAAAGGACCGGAGATCCCAACTGTTTTCAAAAACTTTCGAAAATTGTTTCCATAATATTTAATTAATTACAGCATTACGGAGGATTATCCGGGTTCACGTATTTTTTATTTATTTTTTTTCTTTCGGTCATGGCTAATTAGAGCTCTGTAGCTTAGCGCGTATTAAAAATTTACAAAAAGTTACTAAATAAATAGAGATCTACTGAAGCATACGTGGCCAAGTATACGGAGCTTATGAATATTTAATAAAAGCTTCAAAAAATGTTAAAATATATTCCAATCATCTAGGTAACATAATAAATTTTCCCTCGATTCTAAAATATACTATAGTATAATTTGATTGGTAACTATTTGACAAAAGTTTAGTATCGTACGTTGAGCGGATACGCACAGAGTACTTGTCCGGTTCGATTTTTTTTTTTTAATACGTAATATAAGTAGAAATTTACTTAGCACTCACAAGGAACATCACTTTGGTGTCCACCTCCGATTTTGTTGAAACTCCTGTATATAAATGAGCATTAGAAACTAAGAGACGCGTATTTTTTTTATCGGCGGAAAAATAGTTCTAAGGGGTGAAACCACCCTTCAAAGTAAGGCATGTCAAGGGGTGATTTTGCAGTTTCACTCACAAGCGCTCCACCGATTTCGATAAAACAAAAACCAAAATATTTCTCATCTAAAATGATGAAAAGTTCACCGTGAGTACGAAAAAAAAATTAAAAAATGAAAGGGTGAACCACCCCTGCGGTTATCTATTTCTCAGCCCCCATTAACCGGTTGAGTGGTAGACAATTTTTCAGTTTTCTGGCCAAAAGTGGTACGCTGCAGTTCTTTACTAAAATATATACGAATATGTTTTCTAAGGGTTTGTTTGGGCCGCTGAATCCATTCCCAAGGTCAATTTTGATATAGCACCCCACCGGGGGTGAGAAGATAAGGGTAGAGGGTGCATTTGCGCAGATTTTCGAAACGAGATTTTATAAGAATTCCAGATTTACAATAAATAATTTTCGAAGAGTTCCAACCTTATTAGGTGAAAACCCAATTCGACCATCACCCTCCAGGGAGGTGAAAATCAGAGGTAGGGGTGAGGCGCATGCAAGTTCGTCTAATTTGCTCGAGAATTATATCGTGACCATTTTGGCACAAAAACTGTAAAAAAGGCCAACCTAATTCAACCCGCCCCTAATTCGGGGCCAACCCGCCCCTAATTCGCTACCCTTACATTTTTTTTGAAAATCTGACAGAACATTTGTGTAGAGCGACCTCGAAAATGGCTATATATCAAATTGTGTGCAAATTGGTTAACATTTGAGCGAGTAATTCAAATTTGTACATATATGATCCATTACCACTGCGGGTACATTTTTTTTTGTACATATATGATCCATTACCACTCAACCGGTTAAAAAGGGGTGGATCCATTTGAATGAAATGGGTTCTATTTTTAGAACACCATGAAAATAAAGTTCACACATTTTTGTATTTTTTCAAAATAGCAACCTTAAGGAGGCAAACTACCCCCACTTGAATTTTTATATGGTACTTGTGTTTTTCTGTTTGGAATGTCTCTGCTGATTCAAAATATTTCTACAAACTCCCTTTCTACTCCCCCCCCCCCCCCCCCGCCCCCATCAAAAATACGAATTTTATGATTTTAGGCGGATGTGCATGTGCATGCATTAACCTCAATAGGGGCGAGGGCAGAGAGCTACACCTTACTCTCTGCTATTCCAATGTTTATGGAAAACTTGTATGCTACTGGTATACGAATAGATACTCCGCTGATCTACTATTAGTGTTGCCATACGACATTTTTGTAAATTTGAAGAAAAAAATGCAGGCGTGGAAATGCGATTACGGTAATTGTACTATAGATAAGAATGTTATCAGGTAGTCATGATCACCTAATGTTTTTTTAACATTCCGATACTCACGATAGACAGTCAAAATTAGTACAGTAAACTCTTGGTAAGTTTCCGATCTAGGGGTTGCAGGGGTGGAAAATGGAGAGTTATCGAGAGCCCCAACTCTCTGTTCTTTTATTTCATGATCACCTGTGGTTTTAACTATTTATGCATGTGCACCATATATGGATATATGTATGTTTAAAATTATAAATGTTTGACGTATATAAAAATCAAATTGGCATAATATGACATTCTTACATTTTTAATTGAAAAATGTGAAAAATACTGCAACTTATTTTTTACTTTGTATAATAGCAATTTTTTGACGCCCCAATTATGTATTATATATTTACAAATAACAGACAATCAAAAATTATACTTAACCCGTCAGCGGTCGCGCTACATAGACTGCAAACATTGGGCGCGCGATGAGAGATTTTCTCACATGCATAGCTTCAAGTGCTTAATTTGATAAATAGAAACTTGAAAACAATTTCGTTACAGTAATTGTGACTATTGAACATTTTTATTTTGGTAAACCATAAATACAACGATAATTGACACTAAAAATCAAAAATAATAATTAAAACAATTCAAAAATAAAAATTCATAAAGTTTTTTAAACTCTTCTATCATACAAAAGAATAAATTTGGTGAAGATAGAAAAAATTTTAAATGCTTATGGCCTTTGAAATTTTCGCTGGAAAAATTCAACCGCTCGATGTATTTGGATTCCGGATATGGAAAAATTTTGTGCGACATTTTTCAGATAGTATGATATTAATGGATACTGATATAAATTTACATTCGCGGAATAATATAATTAAACTGCCATCTCTTACGCATAATCAACTTTCATCTCCACGTTATATTAATCTTTTTAAATATCTATGATTCAAAAGTAATTATATAAACGAAAAACCAGAACATTTTGAAAATCCTATCAATTTTGGTTTCGGTCAATCGAATACACACTGTGAAATACCTGGTTGTAACAATATAGCAGTTATAAAATGTGCATGGTGTAAAAAGTCTTTATGTTTGAAGCATTTTTTTGATGGCTATTATTATTGTACGACGTATGAGCCATGATTACTGAAAATTATGATATAAATGAAACCATAGTATATTGTTTCAATAATATAATACATGACAAATATATGATAAATAATATCAATATAATAAGATATTGGAATTACATATAAATACGATGTTTTTTAATAGGCGCATAAAAAGTGGAAGAGTGTGTCTTCAGTTTTCAATATAATCATCAAATAAAATCCGTTTGTAGACTTTCAGAGTGTCCATTCTACTTATAATTGATCAATTGTTGATATGTGTTTACACTTGTAATAAAAATATGCTTCTGTACAGGCGAGAAAAATACCGTGGAGCGTATCCAGACATAAACATTGGAATAGTAGTGAGTAAATGGAAGCTCCCCCGTCGGAAGATAATGCAAATATGGATACTTTAGAATCGTGGAAAAATGTATTATATTACCTAAACGATTGGAATATATTTCAAAATGTTTTGGAGCTTTTATAAAATATTAACGGGAGAAACCAGTTTAGGAGGCCGAAATTTTGGTGTTTTTCGTGAATTTTTTTTAACAGGGAAGGAATAATCAGAATTTGTTTAAACTTGGAGGATATTTTATTCATGTTTTGAAGTATACTTTGTAATTTTTTCAAGTCATTTCCACCGGAAATAGTGGAGTTAGAAGCTGCTGTCCATGGACGACTTTTTTCAACTGGTGGGCATTCTAGCTCAAAAAATTATTGACCAATCGTTCTGAAAATTTGTGTAAATATTCTTTATTTAATTACAATCTATATGAACCTAACTCTGGAATGATATTATTTTTAAAAATATTTTTTTTAATGCAAAAAAGGTGAAAAAACATGGTATAAAAATATGACATTGTGTTCGAACACCTGGAAAACATGCAATTTTCAACTTTTTTGATCACAATTAGGTTCATATTCTTAGGAAATATGTTGTTAACGAAAAAAGGAAATTGTAATGATTACAGATAAAAATTATGACTTCAGGAATGCCCACCAGCAAAAAACTCGGATGGCGATCGTCCATGGACAGCAGCTTCTAACTCCATTATTTCCGGCGGAAATGACTTGAAAAAATTACAAAGTGAACTTCAAAACATGAATAAAATATTCTCCATGTTTAAACAAATTCTGATTATTTCTTCCCTGTTAAAAAAATTCACGAAAGACACCAAAATTTTGGCCTCCTAAACTGGTTTCTCCCGTTAATAAGCTCCGTACACTTGGTCATATATGCTTTAGCAGATCTCTATTTATTTGGTAACTTTTTGTGAAGTTCGAACTTGATTTTTGAGGGGAATAGAATTATCGTTTCGTTGATCGATTCGAATTCATTTGATAGTTTTGTTTAGGGGTTTTCAAAATTTTTTGTGGGCTTGATTATTTTTGGGAGGATTGAATTTATTTCGGAACTTCTTGTAGATTTGAACACCTTTAAGTGAATAAAATAAATAAGATTATTTGTTTCGAGGCCTACGAAAATGTACTTGTCTCAACCTTTTTACAGTAGTACGCATGCATACTGTTTTTTCGGTGTTTATTTGTCTACTTTTTGTAAAGCATTGAAAGCTTCTTACCTGGCCGTATCTAAATAACGGTGGAATGTATATATAGCATTTTAATTAGCTGTAACCATTTGAAAAATTTATAGACTGACTTTTTCCTTTTGCCTTCCTTTTTTCCTTTTTTTTGTGAGCAGAGACGCAAAAGACCTTTGCGTCTCTGTTCGACACACGATGGTAAACTTTTATCCAATTTTTTTCAATCAAACTAGACTTCAAAATCGCAGACCAATTTCTGTTGGTATCAGACGTTAACGGTGTAATTTTGCCAAAGCGTTTTGCTATAGAATCATTAAAAATTCGGAGGATACATTCAGGACACTATTATGTGATCACGTGTAAAATTTTTAAAGGATTCACGGTTCCAGATTCGATATATCTCCTATTCGAGACTGCACAGTTCGTCATGCGTTTCTTATGGGAAATATTAAAAATGTCACATTGTTCACAATAACATGAAAACTTTTTTACAGTTTTTTTTTCTTTTAATTTTAATGGATGGAAGAACGTATGACGTTATTTGTAAAGAAAAACCAGGATTTTTAACATTTTGTTTTGAATTTATGGCGACGGAAAGCATGTGCTATGTGTTTGAAGTGATTATTTCTAAAACATTGAGCTTCTTATTCGTCACTCTTTGTAACACTTTATATGTTTTTACATTCCCTTTAGATAAAATAACTAACATTATGAGATTATCCCACAAATTATATCCCAGCTTTCATAGATTTACCGGAGAGACAACTTTTGAACGTAATTGTCGCGAAATTACTACATTAATTGAAAGATTACAGTTTTCGATTAGGTTAGTATCGTTTTGCTAGATCCCAATTTGAGTTTGCAAGTTTTTATGAAAATGAAATTGTCACCTTTTTGTGCGATTTGAAATTATATGGTAGCTTCTGAAGGATAGAGGCTTTCTTACAACTTTTTATGAGAAGCCAAGTCAGTGATTAATACGCTTTTTACTAGGATGTTATACGCTCTATCAAAATGTTCTTGCCTCAATATTTTAATGCAGGTTCGCTGTTTTTTGGAGGATTTGTCTACTTTTTGTATTTAGTATTTACATTATTCTGTTTAGACCTTTCGTAATAAATTTTAATACAGGTGTCATAATTAGTTATCCATAATGTTCAATTAATTTAATCTTTGTTCCCAATCTGGTGAGATGTTTTTGGTAAGTTGAAATGCGTGCTACAAGAAATTACATAATTTTCGCCAAATAACGTATATCCATGCGCCTGTGATAGATAGTTATACAGTCTCACTATAGTAGTTGTGTAATTTTCAGTCCGCTAAAATCTATTAACTGCAAAACATTTTTGTATTTTGTCTGGGTTATGCTCATACGTGACTGACCAATAGAATTCGAGCGAGTTAAGTGTATCTTTTAAAAATGCAATGTGGAGTCCTTGACAATCGGTTCTCTAAAATAAAATGCACGCGCTACAGACAGGTGTGGGCATATGTATTTTTAATGGATTTTGTAAATCATTGCAAAAATCAACGAATTACTATTTTTCAGTTTGAAAACCATCATTATGTAAAATTATACTTTCTCTAAAGAGATTCTGATGAACTGTAAAATTATAAATTTGATATTGACCAGATAATCATGTTTTACAGTAGAGGTACTCTAAAAAGCTTTGCATTTTGTAATACATTTACTTAATAACACGTTGTTCATTTTTTAAATTATTTTATTGTGTTATGTTTTTTTAGATATACAACAAAACAGATAAAAGAATTATAATAATAACAGCCCGTATTAAATTAATGAAGATGTCACATTTGCTTTCAAATATTTATTCAAAATTGTTAAAATGTTGGCAGAACACTATGTGGCATGTGTAATTCGCTTTAATCATCATGACTTCATTTTCTTCGAAAATATACAATTGTGACAGCTTTAACAATTCAAGATGCTCGACTTTCCAAGGAGCCATGTACGTTTGAAAACAAAATCTAATCAATAATTATTTTTATAAAACATATACTAAAACGATACATATATACTATAATGAAAGGTCATTTCAGGATCACACTATAAAAAACTATCAAAAAAATCGAAAGATACAAATATTGTAAAAAAAATTATCACGCTTAAGGCCGTATTGTTAGGCAGATTGCCGTTTTCAGAGGTGATTTTTAGAGTAGAATAATTTTAAAACTGTTTGAGTTTTTTCTTTGATTTTTTTTCACATGGTTATAGATTATTTTAAAATACGTAGGATTTTTTGAGAAAAAATTTAAGCATTTAATCTTATAGTTTTGTAGAATTAAGTAGATCGGTACATGGAAAATACTACTGATTGGCGACCAGCGTGCCGGACGTTCTATGCATCCGAAATATAAAAATCGAACGTATTCTTAATCTGTATTAGTGTTGTGTGCAATTGTACCAAAACCAGACACAAAACACGTTTTTTCACAAAATGGCGGCATGCTAAACTTTGATTATCGATTTTTCTTATGTTTTTTCTACTTCTACCGGTCTCAGAGAAAAAATAACAATTATTTCGACTCAATTCTGGTATCATTGCTGAAAACCCATCTACTGAAAAAGTGTGCCAAATTTCAACTCAGCCGGCCAACTGGTTATCGAAATATTATAGTCACCAATTTGAAAAGCATATTTTTTGAAGAAACCTCTGTGAAATTCTTCATATTTTTTTTTTTCAATCTGTACGTTTTCCTAAAGAATCACTAAATATATGTACAAGATTTCAGAAAGAAAACTCGAACAGTTTAATATTTATTCTCTTTTAAACTCATCTTGGAAAACAGGATAAACAACAATATGGCTGTACAATTAAAAAAACTGATGGAATTAATCTGTTTTTAATTTCATGCATATTTATGAACGAAATAACGTTTGGAATGGAAATTCTGACCCCCTCATGCATTTGATTTGTTCGATTTTTGAAGGCGTTATATATGTATCTGAAGAAAAAGGTCGAAAAATTTTCTGAAAGTTCGTCTTCGATGAACGTATTCAGATACATTTTTTTCAACATTAAGTTGCCGTCTTTAATGGGAAAAGGTATCTCGAATAAATCTTTTAGTGTCGGCTAGAAGATTTATTCAAGATACCTTTTCCCATTCACCGTAAAATAATTATAAAGCATGGTTATATGTAAAATTTAAAAAAACGATGATCACAGGTCTGCTATGGGGCGAACACGATTTTAAAGGGTACCATCGTGTTCGCGAGAAAAAATCACGTAAAATAAAAAAAAAAGTTTTGTTCTACGACCATTTTGAAAGAAGTTATCGAATTTGTTAACTAAGCCGCTCGCGCGGTGTTGCGGAGCGAGAAGAGGTACCCCCACCGCGCTGCCCGGCCGGGCGGCCGGCGCCGCGCGCTCGGCCGCGCGCCATCGACTGGAATACGTTGATAACTGTAGTGACACAGTTCCTTCTAAAAGTCGGTATTTTATTGAATCCCGTAGCTGTAAGCCTAAGAAAGGCTATCGAATTTGATTTTTGCAAAAATCTCAATTACAACAAAAGAAAATTGAAAAAACGTTAAAATATTCATATCTCGGTGTGTAATCAAGATATTCGGACTTTTTTTTTTTTAATTGTTCGTTTTTCAAAAACGCATCGAATGGTGAAAATTTTTTTCAGCTATTTTCGTAACTTTGATCAGAATTGCTATTTGTTTATAAGCAAAAACGAAAATCGTCAAAAAACAGTATTTATTATTAACGAAAACGATTTCTTTTTTCCGTATACTTTGTGCATGATGACACGAAGCTCCTCGATTTTTTTCCACATTGTGGGCCTTCATCGACAAATTCTATTGAAGGTCAAATTTTTTTCGAAGATCGCGAATTGTTGCTAAACTATAACTCTTAGATCGATAAATCTTGGACCATTCTTTTGGGGTTTCCCTTCCCTACATCATATATGGACTTCAAACCGATATCATAACAAGCAAGTGATTGCGGTTGCAAATAAAAAAATAAGAATTTTTTGGTTCATTTGTAATTAACCGCTTAAATAACAATGCTAGCGTATTTTTTTATAGGACCTTTTTTATAGAGGACATTATGATAAACAACTTTTATTTGAAACTTTTTTCGATAGAATGCGTTCCAAAAGTGTTAACTCAAAAAAACCGATTTCTTTTTTTCAATAATTTTTTATTGCTAAAATGCAGGATGGATTTTTACAAAAACTCAGGGCTATATTCCTATGGGTCCAAATAATCTACAAAAAAATTGGCTAACCTCTGCACCTCTTGAATAAAACTTTTCCTATGGTGACTGGACTATGGGTTAGAGCGGCCATATTCGCTAGGCCGCATATACATAGTTATAGAAAACACCAGGCAGCGACTAGGTTAGAGCAAATAGATATTTGGCTGCCAGAAGTTAGGGTGCCACTCGTGAGTTCCCAATAGAATTGTCCGCTGCTGACCAAAAATACACTGACAGCACTACCAACTTCATAGGTAGAAAAAAATGTCACACTTTTATAAAAACGCCAAGTTCAAGGACCATGATTCGTCATCACATAAATGATATCTCTGCACTGTATATAGCTAAAGCATTAATTTAAAAAAAAAATAAAAAATAATTGCCAGCATTATATTTCTCAGGACGTAGCAATTTATGTAAAACACCAATTTCAAGTTTCAAAAGTCGGGTTAGAACACGGCTTAGACTTGCTATATAGAGATCGCGGCAGATGTCATGTCTGTTTTTATTTTTATTTTTATTTTTTTTTTTCATTTGAAAATGTACTTGTCTCGATTCGCTACCGCGAATCTTTTGATGCCTAAATATTTTTTTTCGCAATCACTCTCTAGTGACACTAGTAATACTAGTATAAAAATCTGGTGATATTTGAGATCGTTCGTAAATGTGACACTGACTATACCCATATATTCCCTAACGAATGAGCGAGTCTCAAAGAAAGTCAAAACAAGTTCCATTTGGGACTCGGGACTGAAGTCGACAAAAGTGACCCCAAATGGAGTCCCAAATGGGACTTTTTTCCCCTCGCTCTGTATGAACTGGACATAAGTCCCAAACTAGAACTCCGAGCCCCAATTTGGGACTTTTTCTTTGCTTCTCGCTTCGGCCACAGCGTGGCACAGAGTCAAGCGTTTTCGCGACCACACATCATCCGCCGGGTGGGCATGTATTGCCGGAGCCGTAACACTCTGTGACAGTCTGAAAAAACGGTCTAATACAGAATACAAATAGGCATACACATAGCAAATCGCTTATTCCGGTTGCCTCCCTCGAAAAAGTCCTAAATTGGGGTTTGGAATTGGAGTCCCAAATAGGATTTTTTTTGAGTTTTCACCCCTAAAAAAGTCTCTAATTGGGACTCCGAGTCCCGGTTTGGGACTCATGACGTCACATCTGGTTCGAATCGAGCGAGGGAAAAAAGTCCCATTTGGAACTCCATTTGGGGTCACTTTTGTTGACTTAAGCCAGAGTCCCAAATGAGACTTGTTTTGGGACTCATTTTAGGGACTCGCTGTTCCGTTAGGGTTTCTAAACAGTTTCGACTTCTCGTTTATGATTATGGTGTTATAAAAGTGAGGTTACAAAGATCGTAGATATGACAGCTGACCAATATTTTTTCCGTCAGTTCCAACTTTGGTTAGATCATACAGAGCGGTTATAAAGATCGCAGATGTGACAATGTTTTTTTCGAAACAGTTTTGACTTTCGGTCTTATAGAACGGTTGTAAAGATTGTGCATGTGACTGCTAACCAATATTTTGTTTTGAATGAGTTTTGACTTTTCGTTAGAGGAACATTCGTGACTTTTGGTTGCTAGATTATAGTGATAGTGCGAAAAATGTCATTTTTTATTAATGATGCCCAATCTCATTACATCCGTTTTGATGTTTAGTTAGAGTGATAGTGCGGGAGTCAAATGTCATTTTATTTGAATATACTTTTTTTATCGACCGAATGGGTTACGCGATTTTCGGACGGTAAAAACCTCGTAAACCGTTGTCCTACTATGGACTATTTTTTCAACTTTTCTCGTACATCGATCATATTTCGAGTAAATAGCGAGAACCACTCTGTAGTTTTCTATATTTTTCCAAATATATGTTGTTTATAAGAAAAATTGGAAACGTGAAGACAGCTGTATCTCTCGCACTCATGGCAGCTCAGTCGGTATTTTACATGGCTTTAAACAAAAATAATTTTTATTAGAAATAAAAATTAGTTTAAAGTAGCTCACTTATTTTTCATTGCTAAACGTACACAACGCACTATGGATTATTAATAAACGTTTACATAACCTCGCTAAATACTTGGGTCGAAACATTTTCCATCCAATTTTTTTAGCCAGTTACTTTGTTAGCATAAATTTGTTTGTTTCGCAAATTCAAAAAGAAAAGAAGCACATGAAGAAATAGTCTCAGAGATTTAAAATGTATGAGAAATTTTGAAATAAAAAAAAAAAACAATTAGAACGAAACAAACCGAAAACAGAATCATTTGATGCGAAACAAATGTGGGCAAAATATATTTAATTTAAAAAAAAAAAATTTACAAGTACTTCACCATTGCTTTTTTTTTTACCAATTGCTATGTGATATAATATTCGTAATCAATAAACATTATCAAAAATTCGCATTGTACTTCGGTCAAAATTTATTTTTTCAATCGACGTTTTGCCCTCGAAATTTCATGTGCATACTTTTTGTGTTTCAAAATATCCTTTCGTTTAAATTTTTTTTATTTGAAAACTTTTAATGCATTTTGGTGCTATTGGAATGTTTTTCCGATGTCATTTTTTATGAAATATTTGTAGATACGATATTTTTTTTCCGAACAAATTTTTTTTTTTATTCTACGTTTACTCCACATACTCGGAAAATACTTTTTTTTATTACTTTTTACATACTTTACATAATTTTGTTCCGAAAATTTTGTTTTATTTGTATTTTTAATGCAATTTGAAAACTTCGTGTGGATTTTATTTTTTTTGGAATGATTACTTCGGTGTAACATGTTTAAAACAATTTTTTTTACGAAATTTTCTCAATTTGAAATTAAAAAAAAAAGAGTTTTTATTTGGTCATGGTTCTTTTATGCGTCGTATCTTTTTAGAAGTACTGTACGTTTTAAGTAATCTAATAATTTTATAACGATAAAAGGTTAATTACAAGGTTTGAATTAATGTGAACACTTCTTAGAAAATTATTTCATAATTCATTTTTAGTCCCGGCACAGTCACTCAAAATTCATTTTTAGTCGTAATACAGTAGCTCAAAATTTGATCACGTATCCATTTTTAGCCGAAATTAGAAAAAATGACCTTTAAAATTTTTATTATGAATCCAATTCTAGAGAGAATCACTTTTTCATCAAACATTACCATACTTTGCTGAAACACGGGAAAAAATGTTGATTTTTTGCATCACCCGAGTACGTACACAATAGAAATGTTTAATTGACAAGCTACTATTTCCGAGCAAAAAGTCAACAAATCCCCGCAAAAAAAAACAACATAAATGCTATAAAAAAGTTGAGACAAGTACATTTATTCTCCCATAAACTTGTTCCGGTAAAAATCCCCCCCCCCCCCCCGCCGCCTAAACACAAAGCCCCCACAAAAAGTTATAAAAGAGGTTCCCTTCCTAAAATACTAACCTTGCGAAAATTCTTTCATACACCTCGAATCTCACAAAAAATTATAAGAGCCTTACAAAAATTTATCAATTAAATCGTAATTTCACAAAAGATGCTAATTCATATCTGACCTAAAATTCAGTCCAACCTCTACAAAAAGTTATTAAATGAATTGAAACTATAAAAGCATTAATAGTAAAATACATTAAAACCTAGTAATCTCTAATAAAAAATCTTTTCATTAATTGAAAATATAGTTATACTATATGATAAAAACAAGAATAAATAATTAGTATGAAAAAAAAAATGTCAAATTAAAAAAATTGGAGTAAAAATGAAATTTCGGCCAAAGTACTTGGTGAGTTTTTTTGCTTAATTCACATAGTTTCATGGTCAAGAACTTGCCGAATACGCAAAAAAAAATGCGTTTTTATTTAATCTATTATATTACATATTTTCGCCCTGGGTCGGGATCGAACTGCCTCTACCTACGAATTTCCTACAAAATTCCTACCTGCCGAACTCAGGACGCTAACCACTACACTATCGACTACTACGGAATTCTTTTGAATCAAATGTTTTCTATAAGTTGCATGTTGCTGGACTCATATGAAGAAACATGTCTAATGATTTTCAAGATCGAGGAATCTCAATCTAGAGTCAGCATTTTAGTTCATTGGCAGAATCATGAATACTTCAGTTATCACCGGACACTATATCTTTATACATACAGATCTAGTCCTTCAACAATCAAAACTAAACATCTAAAATGGCTTATGAAATAAAAAGTATATTGTAAAAAGACAGGAAAACGTGAGAAGGTGGAATCCAACTCAAAATACCCAGACTGTGAACTCAATGCAGAGCCACTAGACCAAATATGAATTTTACAAATGAAATTTGGAAATCGCTCATATTTATCATACGCATTTGAAATTACGATGTGTGATATCCGCTTGGTTCAAAACATCCCATCTAATAATACATAAAAAATATACATGAAAACATATCTCATATATATTGTTTGTTTGAACCATAAGTCTTCATGACATTACGGTAATAGTCACTATCACGATTATGATTTAATAGATAACAGTGAATATAATTCAATAATAAATTATTTTTTCAATTTAATTTTTTCCGTTTAAATTTATTTTGTATCGAAATTTTTTCTCATAATTATTTTTTATTCTTATTCTTGTTGTATAGAACAACTGTATTTTCAAATAGTTGAAAGATTTTTTATTATATTTTAATAGGTTTTAATGTATTTGACTATTAATGCTTTTATAGTTTTAATTTATTTAATAACTTTTTGTGAAATTTAGACTTAATTTTTGGGCAGGTTTGAATTGGCACCCTTTGTGAGATTATGATTTGATTGGTAAATTTTTGTGAGACACTTATAACTTTTTGTGAGTTTCTAATTTATTGAGAAAATTTTGTGGGATTCTACTATAATTTTTTGAGAGATTTGATGTGAATTAGAGGATTTTTGCAAAGTTGGTTTTCTTGGAAGGAAATCTTTATAACTTTTTGTGGAGATGTTGTGTCGAGAAGGGAATTTTTTTTAACTCAAAATTGTTTCGTACCACTTCCTTCCCTTTTGAGTTTGTTTCATTCTGATTGTTTTTTTTTTTTTTTTCATTTCAAAACTTCAAGTGCATTTTATTTCTATTGGAATATTTCTTCATATATTTAATCTCTTTTTGAATTTGCGAAACAACCAAACTTATGCTGTCAAAGTTACCGACTAAAAAAATTTGGATGGAAAAAAAAAGTTTCGACCGAAGTACATAGCGAGGTTATGACAACGTTTATGAATCATGCCTAGTATATTGTGTACATTTAGCAATAAAAAATGAGCGAACTACTTTAAGCCAATAATTTTTTTTCCAATTAAAATTATTTTTGCTTAAAGCAATGTAAAATACCGACTGAACTGCCATGAGTGCGAGAGATATAGCTGTTTTCACGTTTCCAATTTTCCTTCTAAACAACATATATTTTAAAAAATATAGAAAACCATAGATTCTTGTTATCCACTCGAAATGTAATCCATATAGGAGAAAAATTAGAAATATAATCCATAGTAGGACAACCGGAGTTTTTACCGTCCGAAAATCTCGTAAACCCTTCAGTCGATAAAAAAGTATATTCATATGAAATGACACTTGACTCTCGCCCTATCACTTTAACTAAATATCAAAACTGATGTGATGAGGCTAGTCACTATTAACTGCCACATCCACGATCTTCATAGCCTTACTATAACCTAACTATTTTGTAAAATAGATTACAATCAGCTGTCCTCCTCCACGAACGATAGTTCAAAGTATTACTAGTATCACTAGACAGCGACTGCGGAAAAAACATGAACACCAAAATGTGTGCGAAAAAACTTTCAAAAAAAATGATTATTTTTTTGATGCAACTAAAAATAAAAAAATAATATCTTTAAAACGCTTCAAGCTATCAAAAGTTCCAATTAGTTATGATCGAAAGAAAAGAAAAAGAAAAATTCGTCAATTTGAAACATCCTTCAAAATTGTGTGATTAAATAAATATTAAAGAAACAATTTTCGAAATAATTCGAAAACAATTGGAAACGCGGTGCTCAGAGTAAAAGAGTCTTGTAGCGACCATTCGTCTTTCACTTTGACATTGACAAGTGCGAATAGCTTTTTTAAATATACTTGTCTCCATCTCGAGTCAATACCGCTACTCTTAATTGTTAGTTACATCTATAATCTCCATACAACACCGAATTCTTCGACTTTACTCTGCCAGCAGTCGCCATAAGCGACTATCAAAAGCAAAATATCACAACTGACACCAAACTCTTCTGAACAAGATAATTTGTGATCCCATATAAAGGCGTATATCGTTAGAGTTCAGAAAACGCTGAAGTGTTTTCAATACATCAGTTGAAGGTTAAAACGAGTTGATGTCTTCTAGACAAAGGAAAGGGCACTTAGTGACGTCGTATTCAGAGGCTAATCAGACTTCGAGAGGCAGGTAGATCCTCGGGCAGATCTATTCACCCTTGGTGCTTGTGTCAACATAATCGTGATGGGACGATTTAGGAAAAACGTGCAGGTTAGAATGCTGCGGAAGAAAAGTTGAACGTCTCTATCCCTATGTCGAGTAAATATAAGTATGGCTGAAAGAATGCGGACGAAGTGTGTGTGTGTGTGCGTGTGTGTGCACGCGCGTGCATGCCTGCTTGTGTGAGCATTTTTATTCCAGTGTACGATGTAATGGGTAATTACTTCTTGCCTCTCCCTGCGGTTGGAACTGGAAGGTTGTAATGTATTCTCATAGGGGTAAGTGCCACGCGACCATTTTTGGTATCATCCAATAGTCTTTAAATTCAAACAAAATATGCTAATCGTAAGATCACAAAAAGTTGTATGCATACTTTAAAGTTTTTGATAGATCACACGGTGGTCCAGAGGTCTGATCACGAGTGCATAAAAATGTAAATGTAGCATGGACCCACGGCGCTCATTTGGAAATCCTATGATGGGACTAAGTTACAATGTAATAAGGCAGGTAACCTATCTATCACGTAATAATCCTACCTGGTTGAAAGTCCCTTCATCCGATCTGTGGCAATGCCAGCTTGTATATAGGACTAGCTTTCGCATATGCTCGAATATTATCTTCCTAAATCATTGTACTCAAGTATGAATCGTGGATGTTCAAACAATCAAGATGGAGTGGGTATGAAAAAAATGGCGAATAGATTGGTTTGCTCAACGGTCAATGAAGAAAAAATAAATAAAATGCATGGGTGCGCGTGAAAAGTATGTTTTCACCGACACAACGTAACGTTACTGAATAGCACGATGGGAACTATGGATCAAAAAGTAAAGTAAATCGCGGACTTTCGGCCGAGCGAGCTTGTATACAGGATGAAAAATACTTTGTGTAGCGAAGGGTATGGCCGTGAGAATGCCAAAGTTGAAAAGAGAGAAGATCGGAAGGAGAGAGGAGAAAAGACACTGTGTGAGGAGGCTGAGATTGTTGACGTATATACGAAGAAACGACTATACGTGGGATTAAATCTGCATGCCAAAACCATTTCCTGCGCTACTGTAGCCAAACGGCAACCGGCATAAAATCCCGCCGTCAGTTCTCTCGTCTTTAATGTCGCGTGGCCACTTATACGAACCTCCCGTCTATTTATTAGTCTCGCCGATATAACAACACTTGCCTTTTTCAATATAACAACGCCAACATGCAAGGAACAAGCATGGATCTCCTATCTATCTTTATGGATCCACAAATACTCCTCCCCTACCACCGTATCGTTCTCCTGCTTCAATAAACTTATATGCGCATCATTCGATTATAACTAACTGTTCATACCAATTCGAATAGAGGAGAAGAAAAAATTCTTCGGATAGATAGATTTGCCGCGGTAATGTAACATCTGTCTGAAAATCCCACGGAAGTTGGAAGTGATCACTTACTGAATCGCTCACATATACATCTGGTAGTTTCCTGAAGACTCCACATTTTATTCTAGTGATCATTTCAGTTTCTTTTTTTAATGTAATATCCTAGAATAAATGCCCTTTGCAATGCAAGGGCACATTAACCTTCAATTAATTCGATCGTTTCAGACGAATATTTTTTTTTACACGACGATCACGGCCATTAAAAGATGTACCACAAAAAAGATGTTCCAAGAGGGCTTCAAAATAACATAAAAATAGCCTTTTTTTGAGATTGCAAAAAAACCTAACAAATGAACACCACTTACAACATAATACAACGTACACCGTACACCCGTTTACGTACATAAATATACATACGTAATATACCGTAACGTATTACATAATATACGTTATTACCTAATGGAAAACCTTTCCATTGATTAAAAATATAGTTTTTCTATACATATAAGAACAAGAATACAAAATGAGTATGAAAAAAAATTCCAATACAAAAAAAGAAATTTTAAGCGAAAAAAACTGGATTGAAAAAAGATTTCGACCGAAGTACCATGAGTGATATATCATGTGAATTAAGCAAAACAAACTCCGCAAGTACTTCAGTCGAAATTTTTTTTTTTCAAACCAATTTTTTTTTTTGAAATTGTATTTTGTATTGGATTCTTTTTTAATACTGATTTTTTATTTTTATTTTTGTTGTATAGAATAACTATATTTTTGATTAATAGAAATATTTTTTTTATTAGAAATTAATAAGTTTTAATGTATTTAATTATTAATGCTTTTGTAAATTCACTTGATTTAATGACTTTTTATGAAGGTTGGACTTAATTTTTGGTCAAGTTTGAATCGGCATTTTTTATGAGTTTACGATTTAATTAATACATTTTTGTAAGACTCTCTTATATTTTTTTGCGAAATTCGAGGTGTATGAGAGAATTTTCGTAAGGTTGCTTTTTTAGGAACGAAGCCTCTTTATAACGTTTTGTGGGGGTTTTGTGTTTAGGGGGGAGGGGGATTTTTTACCGGAACAAATTTATGGGGGAGTAGATGTACTTATCTCAACTTTTTTTACAGCATTTGTGCTTTTTTTTGCGGGAATTTATTGATTTTTTGTCGGAAATCAAAGCTTGTCAATTAAACATTTCTATTGTGTACGTATTCGGATGATGCAAAAAAATCAGCATTTTTTTCCGTATTGCAGTAAAATATAGTAATATTTCATGAAGAGGGATTCTCTCTGGAATTAGATGCTTAATAAAAATTTTAAAGGTTGCCCTAGCGTCATTTCTTCTAATTTTGACTAAAAATAAATACATGATCAAGTTTTGAGCTACTGTATCGCGGCTAAAAATGAATTTTGAACTACTGTGTCGGGACTAAAAATGAATTGTGAAATAATTTTCTAAGAAGTGTTCAAATAAATTCAAACCTTGTAGTTAACCTTTTATCCTTATAAAATTATTAGATTACTTAAAGCGTATAGTAGTTCTAAAAAGATATGACGCATAAAAGGACTGCAACCAAATAAAAAATAAATTTTTCAAGAATTTTGAATTGAATAAAATTTCGTAATAATAAATTGCTTAGAAAATGTTACACTGAAGTAATCATTCAAGCAAGAAAGTATGTGAAGTAAACGTGGAATAGGAAAAAACATTTCGGATCGACGAATATTTCATAAAAAAATGACACCGAAAAAACACTCCAATAGCATCAAAATGCACTAAAGGTTTTCAAATTAAAAAACACGGTATTTCGAAACAAAAAATGTATGCGCACAACATTTCGAGGACAAAAGTTCGATTGAAAAGCAAAATTTTGACCGAAGTACGACGCGAGTTTTTAATAACGTTATAGATCACGAATATCATATCATGAGCAATTGGTAAAAAAAAATGGTGAAGTACTTATGAAATTCTGTTTTTCAAATCAAATATATTTTACCCAAATTTGTTTCGTATCGCTTGATTCCATTTTTGGTTTGTTTCGTTCCAATTATTTTTTTCATTTCAAATTTTCATTTCAAAACTTCTCTTACATATTAGTTCTATTAGAATATTTCTTTATGTACTTATTCTCTTTTTGAATTTGCGAAACAAACAAATTTATACTAACAATGTAACCGGCTAAAAAAATCTGAATTAAAAAAAAAGTTTGGACCCAAGTATTTAGCGAGGTTATGATAACATTTATTAATAATTCATAGTACGTTGTATACATTTAGTAATGAAAAATGAGCGAACGACTTTAAACCAATTTTTATTTCTAATCAAAATTATTTTTGTTTAAAGCCATGTAAAATATCGACGAGCTACCATGAGTGCGAGAGATACAGCTGTTTTCACGTTTCCAATTTTCCTTAAAAACAATATATATTTAAAAATATATAAAAAACCATAGTGTGATTCTCGTTATTCACTCGAGATATAATCGATGTATTAGAAAAGTTGGAAAAACAGTCCATAGTAGAGGTTTTTACCATCCGAAAATCGCGTAAACCGTTCGGTCGGTACAAAAAGTATATTGAAATGAAATGACACGTGATTTCCGCATTATCACTCTAACTAAACATCAAAACTGATGTGATGAGGTTGGTCACCATTAATAAAAAATGACACTTTCACACTATCACTATAATTTACCACCCAAAGCCACGAATGTTCCTCCAGCGAAAAGTCAAAACTTATTCGAAAAAAATATTGGTTAGCTGTCACATGCATGATTTTTATAACCACTCTATAAGACCGAAAATCAAAACTGATTCGAAAAAGCATTGTTATATCTGCGATGTTTATAACCGCTCTATACGATCTAACCAAAGTTAAAACTGACCAAAAAAATTTTGGTCAGCTACCACATCCACGATTCTTATAACCTCACTTCTGTCACTCCATAGCCATAGTCAGTGTCACATTCATGAACGATCTCAAATATCACCAAATTTTTATACGAGTATACTAGTGTCACTAGATAGCGACTGCAAAAAAAAAAATTGGGCATCAAAAATGTGTGTGAAAAAAGCCACCCATTTGTGATGCCACGAAAAAATAAAATATTAATATTTTCAATATACGCTATAGGCTGCAGAGTTATGAATAGTCACAATTGAAAGAAAAAAAAATAAAAAATACACAAACCCGCAACATACTGCAAAATGATATAATTAATTGAATACAATTAAAATTAAATTGAAATTAAATGGAAACAATTTTCGGAAATTTTCGAAAATCGTTGATGCTTGCTGTAAAGAGTCTTGTTAGCGACGCGTCTTCGACATTATAGTATATGTAAATGTATTTGTCTCGAGTCACTACTGCGACTCTAGATTACATAGTCAATGGACAGTTTATTATTTTAAACACCGAAAAATCACAATATATAAAATATCTAAATATGATTATAATTGAAATTCGAAGCTCATATGATTTTACATGACCTGCCGAATCATGAAATTTTCTTCATCAGAAAATTTTCCTCAACAACTGTCTGATTCGATTTATAGGGTTTAACTTCGGTTGTCATACATCAAAAAATATTCACGATCGCTGAATTTGGCGAGTTAGGTTATATTTTGGGATTGATATCGAGATAATGTTCGACATCAATATTATGTCTCATTATTTTATGAACGCAAATTACTCTCAATGCTTTCAGCGATAACGCCGAAAAATGAGTAGAATAGTAATAAGGCAAATAGAAACAGATCCAATCGAAATATAAGCTGATAGTTGTTAGCACGTTTAAATTGGTTTCGATGTATTTGATGTTATGCATCGTTGAAAGGCCGACGTAGGCCTCATTCTGATATTCACTGCAAGTTACTGTGAGTTCTATGTATAGGTATACCCTACCATGTAATCACATATACTGAAAGTGACCTTCAATGAATATCGGAATATGGCCGTGATCAAAACGGTAGTATATAGGTATACCCTACCATGTAATCACATGTACTGAAAGTGACCTTCAGTGAATATCAGAATATGGCCGTAATCAAAACGGTAGTAGCAGACGACGCCGAGGGATCGATTTATCAGTTAATTCAACTTATAATTTCGTTTTTAAATGTTCAGCGACATCCATTGTTATGAAACGTACCTGTTCCTCACAATTTCCTGAATAATTCACGTTTTTTTATACGAGGTATCTAATCACAAAAAATCTGTATTTTCGCTTCAAATCTCTTCCGGTGCGGGCTTCGCATAGGGCTCTATCAAGAGACGTGGTAGCGGCTCGACGCCAAATATTAAAAACAAAGGCCGCGCGAGCCCTGCCGCACTCTTATATACTCGAATATGCCGGTTTTCGAGCTTTTTTTCAAACCGCTTTCTATATACTTTAACTCCAAATAATGTTGAACGTTGGTGAAAAAAGGATTATGTTTAAGGGGACCGTATGGTCTAGAAATTTGAAAAAATCGATTTTTTTTTTTCGATATGTCGAAAGTATAGTATCTCAAGAATATACTGTGAAATTTTCATGCGGAAATTCTCAATATTACAGCTTCTACAGCCCATAACGCAGGTAGAGAGCGGTCCGCGACACGAAAACGTTCAAAGCCTTATTGGACACAAAGCCTTACGGGGATGATTTTTTAGTTTGCAAAAAAGAATGTGTTTTGCATGTTAAAAAACGTTTGTACAAACGTGCTGTTGATGCGAAAAAAAACATGCACAAATAAAGAAAGCAACAAAGAAATTGACAGAAAAAGAAGAGGGAAAAAAGACACAGCGGAAATCGATAAATAAAACACCGAAGCGTCAACAATTGACGAATAAATTATTGCAAGAGCTGTCAACTTATTACGGTCTAGCAATTAGACGTAATTCAGATTCGACTGAAGGGATGAGAAGTGAAATATGGGCAGCATATTATCACAAAATTTCAACAGATGAAAATCCGCAACACTCGTACTGTCCTCCAGGTTCCGAATCGTGGTGCAAGTGGCGTCAAAGTGAGGCTGCAGGTACTTTAGACACCTACGAGCACCCACCTGCTCTGTGCGATGAAGCACAAGAGATATTAAAACCAATTTATGAAGAATTGACAGCAGAGACTTTATTGGAAAGGTGTATTGGCAGTAATACGCAGAACAATAACGAAAGTTTCAATGCTTGCGTGTGGCACCTTGCGCCGAAACATCTGTTTGCCGGAAAAAAAATCATTGATATTGCCACTCACATTTCCGCTTGCATATTCAATGAAGGATTTGCATCCCTATTGAAAATAATGGAGACCATGGGCATAACAATCGGGCCACAAGCGGAGCAACTAGCGCAAAACCGAGACGAGCTGCGAGTATCGAGCGCCAACCGTAGGAGCACGGACAACTCCAAAGAGGCTCGGACAGCTCGAAGAAATGAAAGGAGTGAGGAAATCTTGAATTATGAACGTTCCGAAGGAATCCTATATGGTGCCGGAATCGCGGATTAACTGTAAATATTCAAAATTTGCTCAATTTTTGAAAATATCTGTACCTCAAACTTTAAACTCATTTATCTCGAAACGACTTTTTTCGGCACTGCGCAGGTGAAAACAAAAAAACTATTCAACCGAATCACTTGAAATTTGGATATGTTGTTCACAACATGTATGGCTATCGTCGGAACTACAATCATAATTTTATTTAAATAATTTCTTATTGTTTATACTAAAAAACTAGTGAAAAAAAAACCCGATTTTACGAATTTTTTTTCAAAAGCGCGCCATTTTGTCAATTTTTAATTTTTTCGATTTGTTCTAGTCCCGACCATAACTGCACTCTTTCTGATTAAGAATCTTCTTGAATTTTGTGTTTCAGATGAGTAGAAGTCTCGGATCGATCTTCACCGTCCGGGTCGGATTTTTCGAGAGGGTCGTCTTCAATGCCAATTATATGATAATAAACACTGTTTTTAAAATTAAAAAAAAATTTTTTTGTATACTTAATAAAGGTAGTAATAAACCCGAAAAGTTAAAACATCGATTTTTAAATTTTTTAAGGCAAAAAAAAAATCGTGAAAATAGGTGAAATTTTCGTGCTCTAGACCATACGGTCCCCTTAAAAATAGAATTGTTCTACAGTACAGTTGTTCTATACAACTAGAATAAGGATAAAAAAGGATATTTTTTTAACCTCAAAGTTAGGAACTGTACGATTCAAAAGTTAGGCCACTTTTCAGTCTGGCAACGTTGCATCACTGTAAAAGTGTGAGTGTTGTGCGTGTACCCCCTCTCCATCAGTTCTTTGTTGTTTCAACTCTCAACGATGGATGATACGCATCACAGAAAAATTACAATCGACAAAAACGGTGTCAAGTTATTTACGTGGAAAAGAAAACGAATAACTGTAACGAGCCGTATTCAATTAACGAATAAGTCAAGTGAACTCGGAGAAAAAGAGACAAAAAACAATCGAAAGCTCAGTCGGCGACACTGACGTTCACAATAGTGACGAGAATCCTAACCTCAAAAACGTGCAGGGAAAACGTTTCATCGACATCAAAACCCTGAGCAAAAATTTGATGTGCTCTAAATGCCAAAACATTCTATCTTTGTGCGATATTGAGGATGAGCGTCAGATGGGTTTAGCTACTGCGTTCAAAATAAAATGTAAAAAATGTACGACGATCAATGTAGTCGCGACGGCACCTTTACAAGCCTAGCAAAAAAAGCCTACCCGTAAGAATCTCTACCGCTCGATCTCTATCAAAGAAATGTCAACCAATAAAAAAACACTATCAAAGCTTAAAACTACCAAGATTGTTCACTACCACGGTCATACTCTACCAACGAAGAATTACTAGCGTAATTTAACTATATATTACACTATAGATATATATACGCTAGTAATTATTCGTTGGTAGAGTATGACCATGGTAGTGAACAAACTTGGTAGTTTTAGGCTTGGATAGTGTTTTTTTGTTGGTTGACTTTTCTTTGAAAGAGATTGAGCGGTAGAGATTCTTACGGGTAGGCTTTTTTTTTGTAGGGTTGTAAAGGTGCCGTCGCGACAAGTGAAAAGCATGTGTCAAATGCTGGCAAAGAAATGTTCAATGTAAATCATGCGATTAATTTTTTATTGCAATTTTAGGTGTATTTTCTGATTTCGTGTTGAATATAACTAAAAATGGAATAAGTTATTTTTTCAATTTTTTAGAAAAATATTTATGTAATTAATTGTCTATATTATAACATTTTTTCAGTAATTATTTATATTGCATTATAGATATAATGCAATATGAATATTCGCTACATTGTTATAGATATAACAATGTAGCGAAAATAATTTGATTAATCCTCATATTCGGATGAAAATGGATCATTTCTTATAAACAATAAAGAATTGGTAATAAATGTGTCTTTTTTATTTACTGTTTTACGCCCCTTGAATTGCAATCCGGGTTCCTAATCAAAAATCCAAATATTAACGACGTTAATTCTCAGAGTTCTAATAACAATATCGAAGGATTAAGCCTGAATGAATGTCCTAATAAAACAATCCCGCCAGGTCCATTACTCCAAACAGAAAATCCCTCCTCTAATGTTGTGCGCATAGTTGGTTCGTACGATATGAGCTAGAGTACCAGAGGCAATAGAAAAATTTATAATAGTCTTAACGGTTATGACTCATTAATGGGACTGATGACAGGACAGGTTTTAGAATACGTCACGAAAAACAGAAAAGGTAACATGTGCGACAAAGGTCACCCGAGTAACCATCACGATTGTCGGTTCAATTTTTCCGGCAGTGCCAAAGCCATGGAACCAAGTGCTACTGTCAAAATCATCACATAAAGTTCTATTTTAAAAGATGTTAATTTAGAAATAGGCGTATGTTAATTTAGACCTTAATTTAGAAGTAGGTGATGATGTTAGCTCGACTATACCAGCTATTCGCAATGCTAATCGCAAGTAAAAATAGTAGCAAGTGATAAAATATTCCGACAAAAATCACACGAGTGGAGGTGTCACTAAACAACTGTACAACACTAAAAAAGATTATCGTAATTTAAACAGGGAAGCTATAGAGAAATTGCATCGTTGCTTTACATATGCAATGGCCCAAAATAAGGGTCAAACGAAAGAATAGTAGCTGCAATAAAAAATGCACCTTACCACTGCTTCAATCACCATGATAATTGTCGTACGTGGTGTAAAAATACACAAGATCCTTCTAGCTATAAACCCAATGAAGACTTTAAAAATCCGAAACTGTTCGAAGAATTAAAAAAACTTTTTGAACAATTAGCATCCAAAGTCCATCGGTACACTTCAGGTGCTTCAAGTCAAGCGAATAAAACTATAAATTGTATTATGGCTAGCAAAGCACCTAAAGCCTCATGCTATAGTAAATTGGAGTCTGCAGATTTTAGATATGCGTGTGCGATGAACCAAAAGAATATTGGGGAAGATTATATTCAAGTGGTGAAAGAAAAATTACTTTCGACGCCAGGAATAAATACTATAAGATTCACGTTAACAGAGCAGGGAAAACTACAAAATGTTGAGCAGAGAAAGCTCGAAATCCTGATTTCAATAGAAGACCACTGTTTCTGAAAATACAAAAAATGATGCTTTGCAAAAAACAGAAGCTTCAGAGGGACAAGCGTACAGCAGTAATATGGGATTTCTTTCAACTTTGGTTATTAAACCAAACCACACAATTGACCCAGCTATTTTTAAAAAGGAACCTTGTATTGTTTTCTTTGGTTTAGAAACTTCAAGTTTTCATAAGGCAGCTATTTTGCGAATAGCTACAAAATGCGAAGACTCCAGTTTTTCCGTATACATTCATCCTATCCAAAAAATTGCGTCACAGGCTTCGGAAGTTACTGGGTTAACTTGCGTTCAGAATTTCTTTTTTCAATCTATTTTTTTTCATTTAAAATCTTTTTTTGAATCAGTCTTTTTTCATACCGATTTTTTATCCTCATTAGAATAAGATAAGGATAACACTACTAGAGCAGTGCAGAACAACTGTACTCTAAAACGACTGTATTTTTAATCATAATCCTTTTTCACCAATATCCAACATTATTTGGAGATTTTATCAAACACAATAAAGCCTCCCGTACTCGGCCATATATACTTTAATAGAACTGAATTTATTTAATAACTTTTTGTGAAATCTCATCTTAGCTTATTTCGAAGATTGAGTCATCATTCTTTTGTGCCATTTAACTTTATTTAATAATTTTTTGATGGGTGTATCTTATAACTTTTTGTGAGCATTTGATTTCCTGAGAAATCTTTGTGAAGGGGGATTTTTAGAAGGGACGACTTTTTGTCGGAAGTTAATGGACGTGTCTCAACTTTTTGTACAACATTTGTGCTGTTTTTCATGCATGGATTTGTTGACTTTTTGCAAAGTTTCTTAACTAAACGTGTATTTTATGGCAGTGCTTGGGTAATGCCATGAAAGTTGTCATTTTTGTCGGTGTCTCCACACTGAAAAAAAAATTAAAGTATTGTCAACTACGCGATGAGGTTGGACGAATTTCGTTGTGCCAATAGTCATATTACGTTTAATTAATCACTAAATTTTAATTTATTTGAGTTGAGTGTATTTCATGTGATACAATCATAATAAATGGTTACATCGAACAAAAATAAAACTTGAAACACAGAATCGATTAAATTTGAAATAATCACACGGAAGTTGAGTTGTATACGGTTTGTCCGTGACTCGATAAAATAATAGCATCGAATAAACTTCTCTGCGAGAATTGAATTCATTGACATCACAGATCAACGGAATATAATTTGTGATTAAGCTAATTACCTAGTAGTAATTTGGATAAAATCTTTTGTTATTGTTCAAACAAATAAACCTTTTGCTACGGCTACTAAAATTTTGTTACGCAAACAATAAGTTTTGTTTAACACGAATTATATATATTGTAGCCGGACAGCCTTATTCCCTGGCTGGATTTCTGATGTGGCAGAAATCCGCTAGAGGGCCACGGGCGGAGCGCTCTCGCGTAAGCGTCGCACCGCCCGTGTGCCCATAAGGCTTCGACATTGAATCGTTAAATATCGATCACTCCAACCGACGGTCGTCGAGAAAATCCGAACCCTTGGTAAAACGAGGTACAAAGGTCTAAGGCCTTTTATCGTACAATTAAAGTACGCTGATACAGAAAATTTTTGCCACCTAATTATGTCAGGATGGCGCTCTTACTAGAGTAAAAAATCGATCAATCGTATTTACTATTGAAAGTCGCAAAATACAAAATCAAAAGTATCAAACAAAAAATATTCCAAAAAATATGCATATAAAGAAAAATTTCAAATATCTCTTACAGTCATTTCAAAATCATAATTGTTCGGTACAATCACTATACGTTTTAATTACACAATGCAATTCATTTAATCCAAACGTGATTCATACAATTGACTGAAATACTTTTCCGCATTTCCCGAGTAATGCGATGATACTATTTCAAATATTTATTGAATTTTATTCAAAAAATGTTTTGGTTCTATTGAATATTTAAAGTTTTACTTCAAATTGCGGGCATAGTTGGCTCAACAAAATACCTTTAACTACGCACGGAGGTTGCGTCAACTACGCCATTGGTTTCGCCGTATTCAACCTCAGGGCGTAGTTGAGCCAACTACGCCTCCGTTCTCAACACTATGCCTTTTTTTCAGTGCAGCGTTAACCAATTTTGCGCCACAAAAGTCGTCTTTCCTTTCACTATTATAGCAAAAAATGTTAATATTCCGTAAAAGAGTTATTCTCCCAAAAATTGGATCCTTAATCAACATTTGAAAAATCGCACTAACCATTCTCCATATTTATTCTAATTTTGGCTAAAAATCATGACATTAGGCAATTTGGAGGCTCGATATTGGAAATAATAAAAAACTGTCAAGGTTTTCCAAAAAAAATGTTCAAATAAATTTAAACCTCATTTTAATAAATCTCAATAATTATAAAGTTATTCAATTACTTCAAACGAACAGAAATTTTGAAGAAATTCGATACATAGAAGAATCAAGAACGAATGAAAACTGAATTTAAAAAAAATATCAAGCCAAGAAAATTTCGTAATAAAGAATTGCACAGAAAAAAAATCGAATTAAATCAAATGCACTGACGGTTTTCAAATGAGAAAAAATCAAAATGAAACAAAATTTGAGAATAAAAATAGATTCTAATGGTTCCAACTAAAACCCAGTAAAAATGTAGCCACTTGAATCCGTCGAAGTTTCCGCAGTTTCCCGGAGCCCTCGTGCAAATGCAATGCAGCAGTGCATTATGGAATATTGGCTGCGAGTAACACTCTCAGGGGGGACTCACAAGAACCTGAAGGTTGATGAACTAGGGGAAAAGTTACAAGCAATGGAATGGTTTCGTAAAAATTCGAAAATGCATTCGTAGGAATATTGAAATTAAAAAACATGGTTGGTGTTTTTGATAACGTTTATTAATAACGAATTATGTATTACGAGCGATAAAAAACTGAATGAAAAAAAAATCAATCGAAACAAATTTCATAATAAAAAACATTCCAATAAGAATAAAATTCACATTTTCCAAATTTTTTAAATCGCAATGAACCGAAATTTCGAAACACATCAAAATTTAAGAACAAAATTTCGAAGTGTAAAACAAATTTAAATAAAAAAAAAATCGGCCTAAGTACTGCGCCAGTTTTTGATAACGTTCATTCATCACGAATTATTTATAATAAGCATTTCGTAAAAAAAAAAAATTGGTGAAGAAGTTACGATATTTTTTTCCGATCAAATACCTTCTGGTTTGAAACTTTTCCCGCATCGTTTTATTATGTTTCGAAATATCGCTTTTCGTACTTTGCAAGAGAGCAATATTAGTGAATTTCAAATTGTGCGTAGGTATAAGTTAAGCTTTGTAAAAATCAACTGCGGTTGTAGTTGTTTGCCGAAAGAATTTTCGTTGAAAAAATGAATCTCATCGGCTGTGTAGAGGAGAAGTGAGCTCAAGTTAATTAACAAAAATTATTATAATAATTAGTGAAAAATATTTTAATGAATTTATGATGGGATAATAATAATAAAAATAATATAACTTACTTTCGTAATTAGTTCCATTGGTTTTATTTACTCATGATCGAATAGGTTTTAAACTTATTTTTCGCACCGTTGCTCTAACCAACAATCAAACTTTACCTGTTTATCAGGTTAATATCGGAAGAAATGTTTAATGTCAAAGTCTAATCGGACAGCTAGCTAGCATTCACAACTGACAATATGTTTTTTTCAAATATCACCAGCAAATTTTACCAATATTTCTAATGTCACTAGATGATGGAAATGATGAAAAAATGAATCACCAAAAAAAGTATGCGAAAATTTTGTACACTTTTTAGTTTCGTCGAAAAATGAAAAAATATATCTTCAGTATGCTCGCAGCTGCAGGATTCGTATTAGTCACAATGGAAAAAAAATAATAAAAAAAAAATACGTGCAACCGAATCATCCTTCAAAATGATAAATCCTTTCAAATCCTTCAAAAAAAAAAATAATACGGAAAGAATTTTGAAAACAGTCGCTAAGGCCGCTGTTTCCGGTATAAGTGTCATATACGACTCGCTCATCTTTGACGGGCGCATATAGCATAGTAAATGTACTTGTCTCGAGTCGCTACCACGACTCTTAATTTTCGAATAAAAAAATCAGTTTTCCCTCTAATCGATAGGTTCGCGAAAGAATCACCTTAATCATACCATTATCAACTAATATATTGTTATGATCCAAATGTAATATTTGTACAATATTGAATCTTGAAGTTAACCCTTTCAGCGGCAGGTCAAATTTCCATTAGGTGTCCCCAAAAAGGCAGAGGTAAAAATTTCGAAAAAAAATATCGGAAATACGGTATATCGACTTTGTAAAACACTTCTCGATTATGTTTGATGGCCCACGTTACCGATTTCATAACTTTTAAACCATCACGAATTTGGTTTTTAAACAAAAAAATTATATGTGGGTAAGACCAAAAAAAATATAATGATTTAAAAAAAAAAAGTAGAAACATAATAAAGTGTTGAAAGATACTCTGCAGCTATTCGATACACTCTATACTTCGCGAAAAATCATCACAAACTCATTTTAGAATTCCTTGTGAATTAATTTTAAATGGAAAATTAGTTACCCACATTCAAATTAAAATATCGATGGTTGATGATTCCCCGAAAAATGTTAAACTTTCATCAGTTACTTTCCGGCTTTGATAACTCAATAGGCATCAAAGCTCTAATGTATAACTGAGAAAATCACGAGATATGATTTGAAGAGGATATTACATGATTTTAAAGACAATTTTTTTAGCCCGCCGTCCCGTAAGCTTGCCGCTTTGGGCCCAGTTTTTTTACTCGTCATATGGCGGGCTTGATGCTGAAAGGGTTAAAAAATAAGTGCCATTATCGTAATTGCAACAAACCAGTGGAATATTAATGATAACGAGGTAATAATAAAGTAGTGATAATAGTACATTAATGGTGTACCGCTGAATTAGTTAATAGTCCATTAAAATTATATTACAGTGCTATAATAAGTAATAATAATAACAACCTATAATATTCAGTGTGATCATTAATATTTCAATAGAAAAATAACACTGCCGTTATTATTGCAGTAACAGTAACAATATCCACTCTTTTACGGAAAGTAACAATGTAGAAATGGTGCAGAAACAATTCGACATCGGTGCAATAACTACATAGTAATAGTACAATAACAGTGCATTGATAAACATGAAATAATAGCGTATAAGTATATTATTATGGATAGTAAGTTAGTAAGTACATTAGTAATTGCACAAATACACCAACATTATTCATAATAATGACGAACGCGGTGCCCTAATCCGACCGTGATTAAGGACAGCATAAGATTGGTGGTCCTAATACTAAAAATCATTGAATACAGGTATTCATTCAAATTTAAGCCCCGGCGCACTCTTTCAGATAGTTAAATTGATCCCACCATGATAAATGGTGTGCTTATTCAAATGCCCATTCAAATCGATTTTATACTTATACAGTTCCGCCTACTTCTCTTGTTTTACAGTTCTTATTCAGTCATTATATTCACGCAAGATAGTTAAATATATTTTCAAGAGTTCAGTATTCGTGCCAGTTTTGGAATTGGCGTCGAATTCAACTCCATGGCGACGCTATATATTTTCCTATCAAATTTCTCTGTAACACCGTCTTCTCACCATTGCTCAAAGACCGTTCAGACATCCTGTTGATTACAGCTTGGCCGGATAATTACTGGGGAGTCGCGCACCTTTTTCTTCTTCTCTGAATAACGAAATATCTTGTTAAGCGCATTCAGCTCGTTCTATCGAGTAAAGACGAGGAGGCATTCAGATGAGAGTTAATAAAACGAGAAACGTGAATGAGACTCTTTCGAAACGGCGACCCTCGTTCAGTTACTAAGATTTCGCTACATTAAAATGGTTTGGAGTTGGCTTGTAGCCCGTTAACGTTTCGTATTCTCTCTCTCTCTATCTCTCCCCCCCCCCCCTCTCTCTCTCTCTCTCTATCTACATATTCCTAACGGCCCTCTCCAGGCATAATCCAAACTGTGACCTAATAAACGGTAGCATTTAGATAAAACTTTTTCGATAATAGACCTACAGATCCTGAGAATAAAACGTAGTGATATTTGAATAGGTTGGGTTTCAAGATACTTTCTATGCATTCAAATATTCATATTAAGTCCAATAAATTGGCACGATTTTAAGTAATAACTAAGAGCAAACCGAAAAATGCTGGTCAGAAGATAAATTAAGACCTGACTCGTAATTAAGGTCTTAAATGAGGACAATACCAAAACGCGAACTTAAATTTATATACTGGTCGAAACTTCATTTTTTACGCAATTCTTACATCACTTCGAGCTGTAATTTAAGTACCCATTAGGATAACAACGCAATTAAGCCTGAAATTCATCGCTAAATAAGATCAATCTTGAAAGTACAGTAAATAATTTTTTCAAACGATGGATATTTCCAAAACGACAGATTAAAAATTCTGAAACTATTGACATAATGAAGTCTTCGTAAATAACTAATAGTCCAGTCACCTTACGCCATATTTTACGAAGTTCTATTCAAGAGACCCAGCCTCTGGCCAATTTTTGTATAGGTTGTTTGGACCTATAGGAATATTACTCTGAGTTTTCGTAAAAATCCGCGTTGCATTTTAGCAATAAAAAATTATTCAAAATTAAAAAATCGATTTTTTTAGTTATTTTTTTTGGAACGCATCTATCGAAAAAAGTTTCGATTAAAAGTTGTTCATCATAACGTCCTCTATAAAAAAGGTCCTATACAAAAATGAGCTAACATTGTTAATTAAGCGGTTAATTGCAAATGAAAGAAAAAATGCTCAATTTCATTTTTGCAACCGCAATTGATGGTTTATCAACATGTCGGTTTGAAGTTCATACATGATATAGGGGAGCCGAACCCCAAGAGAATCGTGCAAGATTTATCGATCTGCGAGATATAGTTTAGCAACAATCTGCGATCATCGAAAAAACTTGGGCATTCAATAGAATTTCCCGACGAAGGCCCACAGCGTAGAAAAAAGTCAAGGAGCTTTGTGTCATCGTGCACAAGCGATATGGAAAAAAAAAATTGTTTTCGTTGAAAATAAATACTGTTTTTTGACGATATTCGTTTTTTGCTTATAAACAAATAGCAATTCTGACCAAAGTTACAAAGATATCCGGAAAATTCTTGGACCATCTAATGCGTTTTTGAAAAACGAAAAATTGAAAAAAAAAAAGTTGCAATATCTTGATTACAGCCCGAGATATGGATATTTTTACGTTTTCTCAATTTTCTATTGTTGTAATTAATATTTTTGCAAAATTCAAATTCGTTAGCCTTCCCTACGCTTCCGACTACGGGATTCAATAAAATACTGACCTTTAGGAGGAATTATGCCATCACAGTTATCAACGTATTCCGATCGACGGCGCGCGGCTGAGCGCGCGGCGTCGGCCGGGCGGCGTGGTGGGAGTACCCCCTCTCGCTCCGCAGCCTCGCGCGAGCGGCTTAGTTAACAAATTTGATAACTTACTTAAAAATGGTCGTAGAACAATTTATTTATTTTAATTTTACGTTATTTTTTCTCGCGAATACGATGATATCCTTAAAAATCATGTTCACCCCATAGCAGACCCATGACCATCGTTTTTACAAATTTTACAAATAACCGTGCTTTAAAATCATTTTACTATGAATGGGAAAGGGTATCATAAATAAATCTTTTCTCCGACACTGTTTCATTCATTACGATAAGCTTATTAATGTGAAAGAAAAAAATTTAGGAAAGAAAAATTCATTACAAAAACTCTCTTTTCACTCTTTTTTCGTTAGGCTCATACTCGTCGTCACTGTCTACATTTGTTGGAGCCGTTACTACGGGATAGTCAATTCCAATTTCGTCATCGATTGCCTCTGAGAATTTGGAAAATTCTTCCTCTTTCTCATCATCGCTTAAAATTACTTCGGCTTCGACAGCGTTCGCACAACTCATACCGTTACATTTTTTGCACAGAATCGTGCATTTCAGTCCTAATTTCCGACACGTATAGTAGGATGTGCAGCCACTCTTATCGCACGAGCATGATATAATTTCCAACAAGTTGGGCGGAATAGGATCCTTCCTACACGTTATCGGCTCTAACATATTTCTACTTCTCTTGCACCCCCAATGGATCGGGTTCTTTGAACATTCACCTTGCCATTGACAAATTTGTAAAAACGTGCGAGGCGAATGTTCATTACAAGCCTCAGCAGTTGGGGGAAGAGAACTTAAATTAAAGGTGCTCTTAAGGCTCGATTTTGTGAAACACAAGTATCGGAATTCGTCATAACCCATATTACCTCCATTACGCGCACCATACATGGCCATTACTATATTTTGTCCCGCGGGGAACTCCACTCTTAATCGATGTAGGAACAATATCGCTGAGAATTATCTATGCGAAATTCATTATTCTTTTCAGTTACTTTTGCTCAAGAAAGGAAATTGAAAATGACCATTAATTTCGTCGAAATTATATTTTAAGTGCATTACTAACTTACTATGTAGTGAATGAAACAGTGTCGGAGAAAAGATTTATTTATGATACCCTTTCCCATTCATAGTAAAATGATTTTAAAGCATGGTTATATGTAAAATTTGTAAAAACGATGGTCATGGGTCTGCTATGGGGTGAACATGATTTTTAAGGATACCATCGTGTTCGCCAGAAAAAATCACATACAATTTAAAAAAAAAAAAATTGTTCTACGACCATTTTTAAGTAAGTTATCAAATTTGTTAACTAAGCCGCTCGCGCGAGGCTGCGGAGCGAGAGGGGATACTCCCACCACGCCGCCCGGCCGACGCCGCGCGCTCAGCCGCGCGCCGTCGATCGGAATACGTTGACAACTGTGATGGCATAATTCCTCCTAAAGGTCAGTATTTTATTGAATCCCGTAGCCGGAAGCGTAGTGAAGGCTAACGAATTTGAATTTTGCAAAAATATTTACAACAATAGAAAATTGAAAGAACGTAAAAATATCCATATCTCGGGCTGTAATCAAGATATTGCAACTTTTTTTTTTTAATTGTTTGTTTTTCAACAACGCAATAGATGGTCCAAGAATTTTCCGGATATCTTTGTAACTTTGGTCAGAATTGCTATTTGTTTGTAAGCAAAAATCGAAAATCGTCAAAAAACAGTAATTATTTTCAACGAAAACAATTTTTTTTTTCCATATCGCTTGTGCACGATGACACAAAGCTCCTCGATTTTTTTCTACGCTGTGGGCCTTCGTCGGGAAATTCTATTGAATGCCAAAGTTTTTTCGATGATCGCAGGTTGTTGCTAAACTATATCTCGCAGATCGATAAATCTTGCACGATTCTCTTCGGGTTCAGCTCCCCTACATCATGTATGAACTTCAAACCGATATGTTGATAAACAATCGATTGCGGTTGCAAAAATGAAATTGAGATTTTTTTTTCATTTGCAATTAACCGCTTAATTAACAATGTTAGCTCATTTTTGTATAGGACCTTTTTTATAGAGGACGTTATGATGAACAACTTTTAATCGAAACTTTTTTCGACAGACGCGTTCCAAAAAAAATTACTCAAAAAAATCGATTTTTTAATTTTCAATAATTTTTTATTGCTAAAATGCAACTCGGATTTTTACGAAAACTCAGGGCTATATTCCTATAGATCCGAACAATCTATGAAAAAATTGGCTAGAGACTGGGTCTCTTGAATAGGACTTTTGCTAAGGTGACTGGACTATAACTCTTCGTAAACATTTTTCACGCAATGACTTTTTTTCAGAATAGATTACGGCTTCGGGTGTTTATACAGGAATAATGTGTTATCATCGGATAATGCATAATTTTTCGAATCTTTCAATGATAGCACATTACGACTGTGGGAAATTCATCAACCATTTCCAACTCAAGAATGATGGATGTTGGATTCTTGTTTCCAAGGATAGTCCGTGAGTTTCACATAATATAAAAACGAGCGTAGCATTAGCAAAAAGAAGGTTTGGTAGGGTCCAGAGAAGAGGTTTCTTCCTTGGATGGATAGCTACCGGACCGTTCGAATTTTCCGGGTCATTTCTACCATTAGTGATTCTGCGAAACTCTTTTTTAGATCCCATCAATGTATAAGTTTCTGAAGCTTTTTCTGCTACTTCAATCGGGCTTCAGTTCATTTCGACTAGCAATGATGATCGATCACATTATTCACAGTAGTCAGTCCACCCTGTGTATATAGTCTGACTATACTTTACCCTCCCTCTGACTGACATGTAAGATCCACACGTTTACATCCACGCAATTCAATTTTTCCCCCATACTCCTTACTTTATACCCATGCGTCAATTTAGTTAAGGCTGCGAAAAGGTTCCGATCAGGATTCCCTAACTTAATTGGGGCCCTTGTGTGGAAACCCATACTGACCCCTGAAAGGATGGTCACGCTTTTTCAACAAAGCCCTTTAAAGATAAATAAGTCGGGACCTTTCTAACTAGCCCTGTCGGAACCCTATCAAAAATTAAACATTTTAAAAAATATTAAGATTCTAATTCGAATTTAGTAGCACAGTAGTAAAGTGTGCGGCTCATGACCAGTGAGTCCGAGTTCGATTCCCGGTGACACCAATGGAATTTTTGTGTTTTTCTGCGTTCTCGGTGGTTCGGAACCCACTTAAAAAATGTAGGTTCAAACATAAGACCAGTGCCCTGGTTAACGGTGACCAAAAAACAGGATAAGGTGACTCTAGTGTGATTTCCCTGGCCGTATTCCCGTCAGAGGAAAGCTAAATGGACTAGGAAGTAGCTCCAGCTATAAGATGTGCGAACCACAACTATAGCTGTTCCTATGCTGACATCGACCGGGGCTCACCACAAGCTCCGGACAGGAGAATCACACGAAAGACAAACGACTAGAGAGTGGGGGGAGCGCCCACAAACCATTCGGGAACGCAGACGGTTAAAATACCAACCAATACCAATACCAATAAGAATTTAATTTCCAATCATATTTGGTCATATTCCACGATTTCCATTACTCCTAACATTAATTTCCGCAGAAAAATGTTCCTACCTACACCGTGATTCAATCCTACTTACCTTCGTTTCTGTAGACCGAACTGCATACGTATACGCTACCATTATGCTATAGTCTCATTGGAAAAAATTGGTTAAAAAATGCAACATACGTAGCATTCCAGAATATTCCTACAAACAATTCAGAATCGCAAAGCAAAACAATTTTAAAACACATTAATGAAAAATATAAAATAAAGTAAATTCAATATAAATTATAATTTATTTACAGTTAAATTTATATACTATTTTCTATTAAACTACTATATAATTACTACCATAATTTATTTACTACTTCATTTATATTATATTTATATTATAATTTATTTACTATTAAATAATTATTTAAAATTATCAATATTGTAGAATAATATTTTTATTAAAGTATATCGACGCCAAGTATTAAAAAGAAAAAGATAGCGCAAGCCCTGCCGCATTCTTATATACTTGAATATGATGGTTTTCGGGCTTTTCAAGAGCCGCGGTAGCGACTCGACATTAAGTATTAAAAAAAAAGCCCGCGCGAGCCCTACCACACTCTTATATACTCGAATATGACGATTTTCGGGCTTATCTTTTTTTTAATATATACTTTAAAATATAAATATAAAGTATAAAAATATAAGAAATTACATTACAAATTATTCGTTGAAAAATATGGAGTTCGCGATTATTACGAAATATCGAATAAAATCGGATAAACTGTGTATTACGTCTTACCAGGTCGCTCGGCACTCCACAACTAGTTTCAAAATGCATATAGTTCACTCATTATAGACAAAATCAATCATTGTTCATCAAGCGTCGCTCTGGCGATGCAACGCGTCTCGCCTTGTTCCTATTAACGACTTCTTAGCCAATCGTATACATGCACTTCCTTTCTTTCTTTCTCTCAGTCGCCCATGTGTTTTTTATCAACCCTGCATCGTTTTCTCGAACTCTCTCGCCCCCCTCTCCCCCTCCCCCTCTTCCTCTCCCTCCTCTCGCTCTTGTATCGAGCATTGATGAACTTCGGTTCGACGTCTCCAAGCTAAACTCGACTCAAAATACTCCGAGAAATTCAGCATGCTCAAAGATAATTTTACTCACAAGCATGCTTACCTTACTCTAAAAATTGATGACCTAACTAATCGTGTATCTCAATTAGAGTCTAAATCAAACATAATGGCAATTACTTTAACTGGAATCCTTTCTGATGTCACTGATCCACTCAAAGACAGTATTCTCAAGATTTTCACTGCGCTTGAAATTCCAGATTTGATTACCAACGTTCTTGATATTAAAGAGCTTCCTATAAAAGGTGTCGCTCGTGATGGCATAGGCACGTCTCCATCTAGCTCCTCTGTTCCTCAAGATAAAAGGCTTTTGGTTCGTCTTAAGTAATCTATGACTCGTGATTTTATCATCAATAAAAAGCGCACGAAGAAACAACTCTTGATTAGCGATGTGTTTCCGTCATCTCACACCGGCCAAATTTATATAAACGAGCATCTTCCTCCGCAGGTGTACAAACTGCTCAAGCGTGCTAAAACTAAGTCTGCTGACATCTCTAAGAATATATCGATCTGGCAAAGTGTTGAACGTATACTTGCGCCGCAAACCCATGGTGCTCCAGTATTTCAAGATAAATTCTGAAAGCGACTTCGCTAAGTTACAATGACTATCGAAGATAGACGGCAACTCCTCACTTGCGACTGCTCTCCCAACCCTCTGAACTCCTGCTTCTGCCAATCTCACAGCTCACATTAAAATAGCCCAGGCTAATACCAACTCGTTGCTTGGTCACTTCGAGCACTTTTCTGCCTATTTCACCGCTAACTTTTTTCACGTTATCGCGCTTACTTAGGCCTGGCTCCATGGCCGTGTCTCCGATGACTTGGTGAAGCTTGATTCCTACTCTTTTATCCGCAATGATAGACTATGCGGGAGAGGAGGTGGCGTTACCGTCTACAACCACAATATTTATTTTTTTTCTATATCGCCATCTTTGTCCTGCGCTCTCTATTGTCGTGACGAGTCAAATCTTATTACTATTATCTTATCTAGAGTCGCAGTAGCGACTCGAGACAAGTACATTTAATATACTATAATGTCGAAGATGATGAGTCGCTACTAGAGTCTTTACGTAGTAAGCAAAGTGGTTTCGAACAGTTTTTGAAAATTGTTTCGGCGATATTTAAAGAATTACAGCGTTTTGAAAAATGTTGCGGGTTCACGTATTTTTTATTTTTTTTTCTTTCGATTGTGACTATTGAGAACTCTGTAGCCTAAGGCATATTGGAAATATTAATATTTCATTCTTCCGAATCATAAAAAAAATGGTGCGTTTTTCGCACACATTTTTTGACGTTTTGCGGTCGCTGTCGAGTGACACTAGTTGTAACTAGAAATCTGGTGATATGTGAGACTGTGTTCGTCGATGTGACAGCCGATTGACTTTTCTTCATATAATAACAATGAACAGGTGTGAGTTCAAAAAGGTTATAAAAATCGCGGATGTGAAATTCTGTATTAATACTGACAGTTGTGAGGTTAAAAAAATAAGGTTATAAAGATCGCGGATGTGAAAGTTGACGGATATTATTTTCAGTATTGATTTTGGTTAATAATAGATAAAGAGTAATAGTGCGAGAACTAATAAGTGTTTTTCATATCATGTAATAACCGTGACAGCTGTGAGTTAAAAAAGGTTATAAAGATCGCGGATGTGAAATCTAGAGTCGCAGTAGCGACTCGAGACAAGTACATTTACGTATACTATAAAAGTCGAAGACGAGTCGCTACTAGAGTTATTTCAGCAAGCAGAGTGATTCTGAACGTATTCCGAAAATTGTTTCGGCGATATTTAATGAATTACATCGTTTTGAAAGATGTTGCGGGTGTACGTATTTTTTTATTTTTTTTTTCTTTCGATCGTGACTATTTAGAACTCTGTAGCCTAAGGCATTTTGGAAATATTAATGTTTCATTCTTCTGTAGCATCAAAAAAAGTGGCATTTTTCGCACATTTTTCGCACATTTTTGACGTTTTGCGGTCGCTGTCTAGTGATACTAACTAGAAACTGGTAAAATTCTGGTTATGTGAGAGTGCGTTCGTCGATGTGACAGTCGATTGACTTTTCTTCATGATATATTATAATAAACAGTGACAGCTGTGAGTTAAAAAAAAGGTTATAAAGATCGCGGATGTGAAATTCTATATGCAGTGATGTGAGGTTAAAAAAGTATATGCACAGTGATGTGAGGTTAAAAAAATAAGGTTATAAAGATCGCGGATGTGAAAGCTGACGGATATTTTTTTTAATATGGATCAGCCGAACAAGTGCGAGAGAGATAGCTACAAATTTCGAAGTGGAAATTTAAAAAAAAATAATGTTATAAAGATCGCGGATGTGAAAGCTGACAGATATGATAATATATATAAACAGTGATAGCTGTGAGTTAAAAAAAAAGTTATCGGATTCGAAAACGATCCCTTTTCTATTTTACCATAAAATATTCCTCGAATGCAATAATAAGGTTTATTTAGAGACCATTCTCTTTGTTTTTTTTAATAACTAAGAGAATGGTGTATGATAAACTCGTATTCGGTGAATATTTAATATCTTTCTCGTGAGGTTATAAAGATTGCGGTCAGTTTTAACTTTTGATTAAAGGGACTTTTATATACACTACAGGCGAAAAGTTTCCGGACGAGAATTAAAAAGAGTGCCGTGACGGGTTTTATGCCATTTCGCCGGTAGTTGGCCTAGGCCAATTTAACCAACGCCGTTTTGAAGGGGAGGGTTTCACCTTCATTTCGGCTTTTTTAAAAAATTTCTACGATTTTTTTTACAGTTAGCACTCAGTTTGGAAAACGGCCATTTTTTGTCGTTTTTTTGTTTCGTTTTGAGTGGACCCCGTTTGCAGTAAAAATGTTTTTTGCGCGTTTCTTCGATTAAAATCATAAAGGGAGAAGTCCAAACATCAATTTCGTTTTTTAAAAATTTTCCTACGATTTTTTTTCCAAAGATTTTTCGTTTTTTCAGAAAAAATAGATGATTTGAAAATTGCTCCGGAGTACAAAAACGATGAGGTTTACAACAAAACCTCAAGATGGTAAAAAGATGTATTAGGTTTTGATGAATTGACCAGAATTTTTTCAGATTTTTTTTTCGCAATTTTTTTTCGATCTATTTCCGGTCGCAACTCGATTAGTCTGAACACCAGGAAAATAATATAATTAATTTTATTACTTACATATTAAACTCCGGTCTCGTCGAAGAAACCTCCTCTCGCCGACAGCACACTTTTTACCACACTCGGCATCCTCTCCACCACTTTTTCGAATATCTCCCGGGGTGTTTCCTTCCAACATTTTTGCAGAGAATCCCATAGTTTTTCGGCGGATGAATATGTGACCTTGCGCACTTGCCGATCCATTTCATCTCACATCAATTCTATGGGATTGAGATCAGGAGATTGAGGAGGCCATTGCATAATTCGAAGCTCGCCACTTTTTTGCTTCGTTTCAAGATATTTCGAGCAGAGTTTCGAGGTATGTTTTGGGTCATTGTCTTGTTGGAAAACAAACCCCTTTCCAATCAGTCGTTTTCCAGAAGGCACAGCATGGTTTTTAAGAATGGCGTGGTATCCTTTTTGGTCCAGGATTCCTTTGACTCGATAGAGGTCCCCTGCACCAGCATACGAAAAACACCCCCACACCATTACAGAACCGCCGCCGTGTTTAACGGTTGGAATTATGCAATCAGGATGCATCTTTTCGTAAGCTGCGCGACGAACAAATACTCGACGTTTTCCTCCGAATATTTCGAACTTGGATTCGTCAGTCCATAACACCTGTTTCCAATCTTCGATCGTCCAGTTCTTGTGCTTGCGAGCCCAATTCAATCGCTTCTTTTTGTTTCCACGGTGCAAAAGCGGTTTTTTTGTTGCGACCCTTCCATTTAATTGAGCGCTGCACAAGCGTTGCTTATATAATTGTTGTGATCGAAATGTTTCTCCCATGACTTTCGAAAAACTGCGATTGGATGTTGGCCGCCGTAAGTTTCCGATTCATTTTGGACATCACAATTATGGATTGATCTTCCGCATTAGAAGTAACGCGAAGCCTCCCGGAACGCTTTTTATCGTGGTTTGATTGAGTCTCTTTAAAGCGTTTTATCGTATCTCCGACGGTTGATCTCGCTATTTTCAATCACTTCGCAATATAGGGAATTTTGAACCCTTTATTGTGCAAGGATGGATGCATGCTTTTCGATGCTTAAATTAGGTCGACGAGCCATTTTCTTCTTTGAAAAAAAGTAAAATAAACTCTAATGGAGTCAAAAATTACAGTTAATCACAGATGACGAAATAATCGTTTAACACAACGCGGACGTTTTTTCAATGCTTGCCAAAGAAATACTGAATCGAAATAGATTTTGAATATTTGTCTGTCGTCATAAGTAAAGAGTCCGTGAACATTTCTACCACTTTTTTGTTTTCGGAGCAGATTAGTCAAAAAAAAATAACATATCGCTCACCTATACGACAAAGCGAATCTCGCGAAAAAGCAAACGAGGAACAAGGACGGGTAGGACTCGCGACTTTGTCGCGAGATTCGCTTTGTCCCGTAGGTGAGCGATATGTGACTATGAAAACAAAGTATGAAAACAAACCACTCTGCTCCGAGAAAGAGAAGAAAACAAAAAAGTGAGAGAAATGTTCACGCACTCTTTACTTGCGACGACCAAAAAATATTCAAAAATTATTTCAACGCAGTATTTCTTCAGCAGGCATCGAAAAAACTTTCGCGTTGTGTTTAACAATAATTTCATTAAACGTTGATTAACTTCAATTTTCGACTTCATTAGAGTTAATTTTACTTTTTTTTTAAGAAGAAAATGGGTCGTCGACCTAACTTAAGCGTCGAAAAGCGTGCATCAATCCTTGCACTTCGCAATGAAGGGTTCAAAATTCGCTACATTCCGAAGCGAATAAAAATAGCAAAATCAATGGTCGGAGATGCGATAAAACGCTTTAGAGAGACACAAAATCCAACAAAGATAAAAAGCGTTCCAGGAGGCCCCGTGTTACTTCCAAAGCGGAAGATCAATTCGATCCGATCTTCCAATCTTTCCAATGAATCGAGCTGCGACCGAAAATAGATCGAAAAAAAATTGCGAAAAAAAAATCTGAAAAAATTCTGGTCAATTCAACAAAACCTAATACAACTTTTTACCATCTTGAGGTTTTATTGTAAACCTCATCGTTTTCGTACTCCGGAGCAATTTTCAAATCATCTATTTTTTCTGAAAAAACAGAAAATCTTTGGAAAAAAAAATTGGAGGAAAATTTGTAAAAAACGAAATTGAATACGTATACTTTTTTGCTTCAAAATCTCGTTTCGTTATGATTACTTATTTTTAAAAACTTTCGGTGCATTCTGATGCTATTGGAGTATTTCTTCGGCATCATTCTTTATGGAATATTTTCCGATCCGTTGATCTGTTGGCATGGATGTTTCGGTGCAACAGTTTTGGAATTTTTTTTTCACAAAATTAAAAAAAATCAAGTTTTTACTTGTTCGTTGTTCTTTTATGCGTCGTATCTTCTTAGAACTACTGTACATTTTATGTAATCTAATAATTTTATAAGTATTGACGGTTAATTACGAAAATTGAATTCATTTGAACACTTCTTAGATCAATATTTCACATTGGAGTTTTAGTCCGAATATAGTCGCGATACACCAGCTCGAAATTCGATCATGTATCCATTTTTAGCCGAAATCATTAAAAAAACGCTTGAGCGACCTCTAAAATTTTTATTCAGGGTTCAATTCTTAAGAGAATCACTTTTTGATGAAATGTTATCATATTTTGCTGCAATGCCGAAAAAAATGTCAATTCTTTTGCATCACTCAGATACATACATAATATAAACATGTTTAATTGGCAGGCTATGAATTTCATACTCGAGTACGTACACAATATTGTCATGTTTAATTAACGAGCTATGAATTTCATACAAAAAGTCGACAAATCCTAGCCAAAAACAGCATAAATGCTGTGAAAAAAGCTGAGACGAGTACATTTACGCCCCCCGAATAGTCGTTCCAGTTAATCCCCCCACCACCCAGCGCCAAAATACCGATTCCCACAAAAATTTACAAAAACCCGTCTGAGTCGTTCACGCAAAGATCTCTCCGCACAAAAGCCTTCCTAAAAACCAACTCATCATATAAACCGCTCTCATTATCTTATCAAATTAAGTCAAATTGCACAGAGGTGATAATTTCATTCTCGTAAATGTTGTGAGTTCACAAAAAGTTGATAAATAAATAGAGATCTACTAAAGTATATGTGGCCAAATACGTGGGATTTTATTATGTTTATAAAATCTCCAATTATGTTCATATGCCATTTTTCTAATTAATGCTTTATTACAACGAATTATTATCCTATAACTTGGAACTACAAGGGCTTTCAAAAAAAAATACAGAATTGCATTAGCCTGCGTGAGCTTGAACGCTGCCACACTCTTATTTTTAATATTTGTAGTATAGTTTTATTGGTAACAAATTGATAAAAGTTTACTATCGTACGTAGAGCGGATACGCACAGAGTACTTGTCCGGCCCGAAAATTTTTCATAAAATTTGTCACATAAGTCAACATCAATCTACCATATATTCTGGCCTTAACTAGTAAAGTAAGCACAGCTAATTTGGAATCACAATATGCGGATTGCTTTGTATCCCAAATTATCCTCCTTTCCTTTAACCAATTGTTATCGATGAATTGATGCTCGTGTGGAGAATATCTCACGTTATTACACGGCACGTTTATTCCGGTTTTGTAACATCCGGGGGAATACTGGAGTTACAGAGCGTCTAAACGGTACTGTACACCCGGAATAAGTAATCCGGTACCATTTACACGCACTTTTACACCGGTTTTTACTACAACAGGTTTTACAAAACGGAATAAGTCTGCCATGTAGGAGCGGTCATCAATTGATTGCATTCTAAGGCGGGTAAGATTCGAATCTGCATCAGGAGATCCGAATGTTCGGAGTGGTTGAAAAATTTGCCGTGAACAAAAAAGCATATTTTTAGCTACCTAGTCGAAAAATTTTCGGGCCGGACAAGTACTCTGTGCATATCCGCTCTACGTACGATAGTAAACTTTTATCAATTTGTTACCAATAAAACTATACTACAAATATTACAAATGAGAGTGTGGCAGCGTTTAAGCTCACGCAGGCTAATGCAATTCTGTATTTTTTTTTTCAAAGCCCTTGTGGTTCCAA
>OZ022423.1:6422930-6446368 GCA_963989365.1 Rhimphoctona megacephalus
AAACTATCAGTTTTATTTATAACCTATATAGAGTATTTACGCAAAAGAATTACGCAACGACAGAGATTTTGCCAGTTTACCTATTACCATTAATTCTATCGATATTTATCAAATACGGTAAAAACATTCAAGAATAAGCAAGAAAAACAGTCAAATTGGCAAACTGTCACGTCTGAAGGCATGTTCTAGCAGACTCTGAATACAGAGTTGCTAAGCGCTCTCGCGCTCTTTCCTGTGTCATTCCTGTGGAAATCTCAATCATTTTACAACGAATAATTTTTTATTCTTCAGTCGATTTTTAACGGTAACGTCCAAAAACCCAAGTACTTTTATATTCAGGAATATTCGCGGAATACAGTGATCAATTTTTTATTACGAAATCTTGGAAGTACCAAATGTAAAAATTCAATAAGTCTTGACGTGCATACGATTTTTCTATGCTCGTAGGGATAAATATCTGGAAACAGTCGATTTTTACGAATTAATTACTACCAAACTAGATGGTAAATAGCGTTCAAGGTGCAAATATCATTTCATCTCGTATTTATGTGTAACAATAACAATTGTCAGTCCTTCATCTTAGATGGCTCAAATTCACCGATCTACCTTAAACGATCCTCGGATCGTGACATTCACGATGCCACTGAAATTACTTTCAAGCCAATTGTTAATGTTCGTTAGCTGTTATTGATAAAATAAGTATTGCTGTATGCTTTGCTGAGTGTATGTCTGTTGTGTTTCGGTATTATGGTGTGATATGATGGTATAGTGATGACGTACGCTATAATATGCAAACCTAGGAAGGTTATTCCTTAAATAATGACCTGAAAACCTGGAAACTAATATTTTCACTGGACATTACTTCTATTTGTATTTTGTCGCATCGGCGTATAGTCACATCGGCATTTTGTCTTCGGCGTATAGTGGCGTCGGTGTTTTGTCGCTCGGCATATAGTCGCCGGCATTTAGTCACTCGGCGTTTTGTCATGGACCCGTAAATTAAACAAAAAAACTCGCCATGTACTTCGACCGAAATTTTTTTTTCAATTTAATTTTTTTCGATTGGAATTTTTTTGTGTCGGGAATTTTTTTCAGATTTATTTTTTATCATTATGTTGTAGAACAACTGTACTGTAGAACAACTGTATTTTCATTACTTGAAAGATTTTTTATTAGAGGCTAATAGGTTTTAAAGTATTTGGTTATTAATGCGTTTACAGTTTTAATTTATTTAATGACTTTTTGTGAAGTTTAGGCTTAATTTTTGGTCGGGAATATGCATGTTTTGTGAGATTATGATTTGATTGGTAAATTTTTGTGAGGCTCTCTTGATGAGATTAAAAAACAGTTATAATTAATTTTATTATTTATAACTTTTACTAATTTATTGAGAAAATTTTTGTGGGGTTCTCCTATAATTTTTTGAGAAATTTGATGTGAATGAGAGAATTTTTGCAAGGTTGGTTTTTTCTGGAGGTAATCTCTTTTATAACTTTTTGTGGAGGTTTTGTGATGATTTGTTGCCGGAACTGCTATTATCAATATGCATTAAGCTACAGAGTTCTAAATAGTGTAACGATATCGCCTATTCACGTGTGCGACGTGAACAGCTGATCGTCCGTCGCCATACTGAGCGAGCGCCTAGCGGACAAAACCGATACTAGCGTACGAAGCAAGTCGCTAATGCAAGCTCCTAGCGGGAAAAATGTGAAACAACAAGTGCGTATGTGACTTTCTGCACGTCGTAATAATTAATAATAAAACAAAGACTTTTATTACACATTTAATATCAAAAAAATCAGAAAAATATCGAAGAATCGAAATAAAACACGCTGGCGGTAAAATTATTAGAAAAATAAGGCGAAAATATGAAATGAAAACATCTGATGACTTCTGCGCATGCGTGTCGCGAACGTCCTTGGGAATCTACGAATCAGGCATGCATTTTCAATTATTTTTTAATTGTTATTAAATCATGAAAAATACTATCGTTATTGTTGAAAATTGAATTAATCGATTATTAAAATTCAAAGAGAAATAAGAAAATATAAAAATGCGCTCGGCCAATAAGATTACGGAGGCAAACACGAAGCTCCAATAAGAACATTTACAATGAGAATTTTTCTTCGAGATTATATTAAGGGCCAATCCGCGTGAGAACAAAGGATTTTCTCTGGTATAAAAGACCGTGCGCAGAGGCATCGGCAGCTCATTCTCGGCTCAGATCTGGCTCGTACTCTAGAAGAGAATAAAAGCTCTAAAAAGTAGAATCTCTGATTCTAATAGCAACTATCCTTCCTTCCTCTACAATCTCATACTGAGAGGGCAGAGACCATTCGAGTTCGTTTGGTCTAACGATTTGAGGTGTGAGATTTCCTTTCCATTCACACTGAGAAGGCTGGACCCATTCGGCTTCATTTGGGTCAAAGATTTCTGGTGTGAAAACCTTTCCTTTGTTTTATACTGAGGGGGCAGGAATCATTCGAGTTTGTTTGATTTCAAGATTTTCAGTATATTGGATTGGCAACTAAGTTCTGACTCACTTCAGATGCACATATATATTTATAATTTTGTTCTTTATTTAAACATGTCAATCTACAATATAATTACCATCCGTGTCTATGACTTACGTCCATCTAATGGGCAAGGACTGAATGCCGCGCTCCCAAAACTTAGCGGGTTGCTGCTCGAAAAATTCCGAGATTGCGTTTTCAACATGGTCGAAGTCTCTGAAGCGTTGATCATGCAGGAAAATTTTAAGACCTCGGAACAGGTAATAATGCGAAGGTGCCAAGTCCGAGGAATACGGTGGGTGTGGAACCGTGGTCCAACCAAACTCTTCCAGTAGCTGGCGGGTGATTGAAGCAACGTGGGGCCGAGCGTTATCGTACAATCCTTCTCCTCTTTGCTCGCATTGCAGCAACCAATTTGCGAAGCTGCTCAACATATACGTTGGCGGTCATCGTCTGTTGTTCAGGGAGTAGTTCGTAATATATCATTCTACGTGCATCCCACCAGCAACACAGCAAAACCTTTCGTCCGTGGGTCTCTGGTTTTGGCTGAGCTGGCGGTTCTATTTCGCGCGGCAGCCAATAGGCCTTCCGTTCTTTGTTTTCGTAGAGGATGTAACTCTCGTCTCCAGTCATTAAACTGCCAAGAAATTTCTTGCATTTCGGCTGCAGGAGCAACGACTGGCAGATGGACACTCGGACAGCCCGATTGGCATCGCTCAACTGATGAGGTGTCCATCTCGCCAGCACTCGCCGATAGCCGATTGTATGCAGCCGGTTTTCGATCGCTGTATGACTATAGTTGAGTGCCTGCGCCAATTCCCGAGTGGTAGCATTTGGGTGCTTCTTCAGCTCTTTTCATATGGCGTCGTCTTCCAATTCAATAGATCGACCGGAGCGCTCTCGATCTTCCAGGCTCGTATCTCCGGAAGCGAAGCGACGGAACCAGCGGCTCACTGTCGATTGTGTTACGGTGGCCTCTCCGAGAGAAAAGTTGATATTAGTGGTCGCCTGCCTTGTACTGCTGCCACGCCGAAACTCGTAATATATTACACCTCGAATAGCGCGCTCGTCCATGTCGAGAATTAGACTCCCGCAGATGTCCGCAGCCGGGCTTTTATACCCACCGTGTGAAAGCTTCTAGAACATTCTAGCAGTTGCCAGTTATGGAAACTTTCTAGAATGTTCTAGAATAAAAAAGGGAGATTTAAAAAAAAGTGAGTCAAGACTTAGTTGCCAACCCAATAGAATTTTCCTTACCTTCGCACTAAGAGGGCAGGAATCGTTCGGCTTCGTTCGATTTCAAGATTTGAGGTGTGGAAACCCTTACCTAATCCCAAATAAAAACAATCTTGCTATACGAATCAGATTTTTATTCGTTTAATAATATTATTGATTTGATTTGATAAATTGATTTAAATTATGGTTCTATAAGATCTTCCGAAGGATCTCGGCAGACTAAACGCAAATGAATTCAAAATTTAAAAGGGATTATAAGAACAATTTGTCCAAAATAATTCAATTATTGTAGCATTATATGGAGTCAAGGACAAATCTTTTTTTTTCAATTATATCGAGTCAAAATAAAATCGCTAATTGATTAAGTTGGACAATTTAAGATTGAAAATTTATTTTTAATGAAAAATCAATTATTTCCCATCATTATTATTATTTCTTTTTATTTGTAAAGAAAGATACCAAACGTTTATTAATTTCTTTCAGAAGACAAAATTAGTGAAAATTTCTATGAATAAATAGTTTAAATATGAATATAATTGTTTCCATGCAAAACAGATAATAAACAACACCGAGAAATAAGTAATACACAAAAATACGCGCAATAAATAAAAATTTTCTTTATTTGAACAAAATTGCTGTACAACAGAAATCATCTTTATGTTTTCATTAATAAATTATATTATCATTTTGTTAAATTCGAATCTCTCTTTTCTCTCTTTCTTTCATACCTGCTCCTTATTATTAAGAAGCTCGAATTCACGCCGAACGAAGTGTTCCATAAAAACGTACCGTTACAATAGTCATAATCGAAAGAAAAGAAAAATAAAAAATACATGAACCCGCAACGTACTGCAAAATGCTGTAATTAATTGAATATTGCAAGAACAATTTTCGGAAATTTTCGAAAACCGTTCGAAACGATGATGCTGGCTGTAAAGAGTCTTGTTAGCGACTCGTCTTCGACATTATTAGTATATGTAAATGTATTTGTCCAGATAAATTACTGCATTTTGAAGGATGATTCGAATACACGTATTTTTTTTTTGTTCCATCATGACTAATACGAGCTTGTAGCTGCAGGCATTCTGAAGATATATTTTTTTCATTTTTCGACGAAGCTAAAAAGTGTACAAAATGTTCGCACACTTTTTTTGGCGATTTTTCGTCGTTTCCAGCATCTAGTGACACTAGTAATATTGGTATTGGTAATTCACGTTAGTCGTGAATGACAGCTAGTTGTCCGATTAGATTTTGACATTTGACATTAAACTTTTCTTCCGATTAACCTGATAAACAGGTAAAGCTTGACTTTCGGTTAAAGCGATGATGTGAAAAATAAGTTTAAAACCTATTCGACCATGACTAAATAAATAAAATGGAACTAATTACAAAAGTGAGTTATATTATTTTTATTGTTATTATCACATCCCCTCACGGAACCAAACATCCAATGGACGTATTTTGTACGTGCATAAGACCAGAAAACATCCATGCCAAATCCATTGGGTGTTCGATTCTGTAAAGGTCATAAATTCATTACGATATTTTTCGCTTATTATTATAATAATTTTTGTTAATTAACTTGAGTTCATTTCTCCACTACACAGCCGATGAGATATATTATTTGAACGAAATTTTTTTGGGTAAGCAACAACAACCACAGTTGACATTTACAAAGCTTCACTTATATCTACGCTCTGTTTCAAATTCACTAGTATTGCTGTCCTGCAAAGCACGAAAAGCGATATTCCGAAACAGAATGAAACGATGCAAAAAAAGTTTCTAACCAGAAAGTATTTGATCGGAAAAAAAATATCGTAAGTGCTTCACTAATTTTTTTTTACCATTACAAACATTTTTACAATTACAAACAAATACAAACATTGTATATAATTTGTGATCAATGCACGTTATCATAAACTGGCGCAGTATTTCGGCCAATTTTTTTTCTATTCAAATTTATTTTACAGTTCGAAATTTTGTTCTTAAATTTTTTCGTGTTTCGAAATTTCGTTTCATTACGATCTAAAAAAATTTTTGAACTCTGTGAATCTTATTTCTATTGGAATGTTTTTTTCAGTGGAATTTGTTATTGTGAAAAATTTTTCGATCGAAACATTTTTTTCATTTAGGTTTTTATCGTTCGTAATGCATAATTCGGTATTAATAAGCATTATCAAAAACACCAATAATGTTTTTTTAATTTGAATATTCCTGCGAATACATTTTCGGATTTTTACGAAACCATCCCATCGCTTTCAACTTTTTCCCTCGTTCACCAACTTTCGGGTTCTTGCGAGACCCCTTTGAGAGTGTTACCTACGGTCAATATTCCACAATACACTGCTACATTGCATTTGCATGAGGACTCAGGAAAACTGTGGAATATTCGAGCGATTCAAGTGACTATATTTTTATTGAGTTTTAGTTGGAACCATTAGAACCTATTTTTGTTCCCAAATTTTATTTCATTTTGATTTTTTCTAATTTGCAAACCGTCAATGCATTTGATTTAGTTCGATTTTTTTTCTGTATCATTCTTTGTTACAAAATTTTCTTGCACTTAGAGAAATTTATGGTATAAGCAACCATATTTTAACCGTATTAGATATTTTCCTGGAGTGATATAAATATTTTAAGGTTACTGTAATCCGCCAAAATATAGTTTTGTTTCCTGTTTTTCAATTGTCGAATATATTAAATGCGTATGTTAATTACGACAATGAACATTTTAAATATACTTTGAGTATCCGTTACTGGAGAATAGTAGTATGTCACGTAAAATATGTGGATTCTTCCACTATCGAATATGAATCTCCCGATTACAGGTATACACTGAGAAAAGAAATTTGTTGAATCAACAAAATTTTTGTTGAATCAACAAATCTTGCGGATACGGGGGGTGAACAAAATTTTCAGTTCATGATACAATATAATTCAATTATGTTGATTACAAAATTACAAAAAAATTACAAAAAACAGTGAATCAAACTAAATATTTTGTTTCCTTGACTGAATATTTATTTAAATCTAATAATTATTTAATTAAGTTAAATAATTATTTAATTAAATCAAATAAACAACACATATTTATTTTAAGCAATTTGATATTAAATTTTTTTGTTTGATATCCGAATATGTAACTAAAAATTTAGACGAGACATACGAATGTTTTCTTAAGTTTATTGATTCAATCATATATTTAGTCCACCAAATTCAGATTTAGTTGTTTCAACAACTACAATTAGTTAAGACAATGTCGTAGCTTGTTGACGCAACTAAACGGATGCAACAAAATATTTTGATTATTTCAACCACTTAAATTGTTGGCTGAACTACATATGCGCTTACCGTGACATTATTTTTGTTGAATCAACAAAATTGTAGCAAACAAAATGAAATTTTATGATTCAACAAATTTCTTTTCTCAGTGATAGTAAAAAATACTATACTATATACCAATAATAACTTTCTGGCTATCCACGCTGATAACGTTTAAAGTGAAATTTAATATACCATGTAGAGATAAGAATCATCCTGTATAAAAATTATTTTGGGGCTTGCGAAAAGCTCAGAGTAATTTTCTCTCACTTTATTAAGGGTCTGATATAGTAGTACGATGACGCCAAAAGACCAGACGTGCTTTCTGACCAAAGAAAAAAATGCGTTCTTATTTAACCTATTATATTACATATTTTCGCCCTGGGTCGGGATCGAACTGCCTACCTACGAATTTCCTACCAAATTCCTACCTACCTAACTCGGGACGCTAACCACTGCACTATCGACTACTACGGCATTCCTTTGAATCAAATGTCTTCTATAAGTTGCATGTTGCTGGACTCATATGAAAAAACATGTCTAATGATTTTCGAGATCGAGGAATCCCAATCTAGAGTCAGAGTTTTAGTTCGTTAGCAGAATCATGAATACTTGAGTTATAAAAGCTGACAACGCCCCTCGGATACTACAGCTTTATATATACAGATCTAGCCCTTCAACAATTAAAAATAAACATCTAAAACAGCTTATGAAATAAAAAGTATATTGTAAAAAGGCAGGAAAACGTGGAAAGGTGAAACCCATCTCAATAACCCAGACTGTGAAATCAACGTAGAACCACTAGACCAAACATGAATTTTACTAATGAAATTTGGAAATCAATTTCAAAATTTGAAATTACGACATCCCTGAAAAAAATGTACCGCCGGCCCAGCATTTGCCCAATATCATTCCAACAGTATTTGATGCTTGGCCAACGTCTGGCGTAACCACTGGTCAAGGGCTGTCCCAAAACCGAAATGATAGCTACGGTCCAGGAGCTGGCAGCCAGCATTCGGTCAATGTCGGCTTTTGATATTGGCCCAATGCTAATAACCAAAGGTCGCCCAGCGCCAACTCCCGATATTCAGCCATGAATGGCTATTATTGCAAGATTTAATTTAAACAAAATTTAATTTTTTTTTCTTAGACTATTTATGTCTTCTAGTTAGTCTTCTATGACTATTTATGATGATAAAAAAAATAGTAGATTAAAAAAAAGAAAAAAAAACAACTTCGACAACATTTTCTAAGTTACATATAGACTTTTTGCATCAGCAAGGATTCGATCTGCCTACCTACGACCTCTTCCTATCTAATGCCTAATTCACTAACCCTGGGCGCTAACTATTACGCTATCAACTACTTGAAAATTTTAAGAATCTTATTCTATGTATAAGCTGCATGTTTCTATCCACTAAGATAGACAAAATTAAAAAAAATACTTTCAATAGGAACGTATATCTCATGGTTTTCAAGGTTTTTAAAATGGACTCTATATTGAAAAAAATTATTCATCGAATTTTTGTAATGCAAAATGATTGAATGTAGGCTGCCGATAATAATTTGAACAACATATACAATTAAAGTATATTGTCATTAAAAATTTGATATTGTTAAATAGAATCAATGGTGAATGGAATATGGCGGAAACATATTCGAAAAACTATTACATACCTTTAAAGAATATAAACGTATTATATGTATAACATAACACTACAAAGTAGAACGTCGGTTGTCGTTTAGAAGCTTACAGTGGCCCAGCATAGGCACAGAAGCCACTGCCGTTGTGTGAATATACTTAAATCGGCACGTGTTATTCGCAGCAGATCGACTAGCATAAGTCCGTGGTATGCTGGTCACACTCATATGGCTGGTTGTCGTTGAGAAGCCGATATTGGCCCAGAGTTAGCACTTTGTTGTATATCAATATTAAATTCGAGCGTAGATTAAGAAGTGGCGATTTGCGTTGGAGACACGAAGGGCGAACGTTGGTTACCAGCGGTCGTTTGCCATTAAAACGCTATAACTGGCACAGAATTTACAATTCGCTGTATGCCGATATTGAAACTGAACATAGAATAAGCACCGGAACATAAAGAATCGAATGATGGGTTCCAGCGATCGTTTGCCATTCAAAAGCCAACACTGGTCCAGGATGAGCTATTCGTTGCATGCCAGTGATGTATTTGAACACAGGCTAGGCACCGGCAAGCAGTATCGGCCTGACGTGTGGACACACGTCGGTCATCAAACGTTGGTTGCTATTTAGATAACAATACTGGCCCAGACCAGACGGACTGCCGGATGCCGGTGATCAGCCTGAGCATAGGCTAAACATCGACAAATGCATTCGCCGAAGTTCGGGCCCAGCGCTATCCCCCAACGGTCGTTCACCCAATACTGGGCCAGGCATCGGCCGTATATGCAGCGTTAGCAATATTTTCGTGGGACGTATGATATCCGCTTGGTTCAAAACATCCCATCTAATAATACATAAAAAATATACACGAAAACATATCTCATATATATTGCTTCCTTGAACCATAAGTCTTTGTGACATTATATTAATAGTCACTATCATGAGATTTTGTAATGAGACCTACCTCTTGAAAGTTAATAATGACCATATAAATGGTGGAAAAATGGTTGAATTCACAAAAGTTCGCTCTGAAAAAAAATATTTCACAGCATATCATATTTTTTATATCAATAGCAACTTGCTTATAGTGTTGCTTGCACTATTTGCTCATTATTAAAATTTATACTGTGGCCTACAGTACTTTTCAAATAACACATGGCTGCACACATCATCGAGATAGTATGTTTGAATAAATACTAAAGTTATAGTCCAATCAACTATAACATAATTAATGTTATAGTGTTAATTTTTGTCAGTAAATTTTATCATAGGACGTCCAACCATACGTGTTTGTTGTAAACACCAGTAACTTTTTTCTCAGTGATGGTTTGAATTTTTTTGTAAATTCAGTTTTCATTCGTTCTTGGTTCTTTTATGCGTCGTATTCCTTCAGAATTTCTGTTCGTTTGAAGTAATAGAATAACTTTATAATTACTGAGATTTATTGCGATGAAGTTTGAATTTATTTGTTCATTTATTTTTTTTTTTGGAAAACCTTGACATTTGTTTATTATTTCCAATATAGAACCTCCAAATTGCCTAATGTCGTGATTTTTCGCCAATACTAGAATAAATATGGAGAATGGTTAGCGCAATCTTTCAAATTTTGATCAAGGATCCAATTTTTGGGCGAATAACTCTTTTACGGAATATTAACATTTTTTGCTACAACAGTGAAAGAAAAGACGACTTTTATGACACAAAATTTGTTAACGCTAGAGACACCGAAAAAAATTACAATTTTTATGCCATTACCCAAGTACATGCACAAAATATACGTTTAATTGATAAACTTTGCAAAAAATCAACAAATCCACGCATAAAAAACAGCATAAATGCTGTACAAAAAGTTGAGACAAGTCCATTTACTCCCGACAAAAAGTCGTCCCCTCTAAAAATCCCCGTTCACAAAAATCTCTCAGAAAATCAAATGCTCACAAAAACTTATAAAAGAGATCCCTTTCAAAAAATTATCAAATAAAGTCAAATTGCACAAAACAATAATGACTCAATCCTCACAAAAAGCTAAGATGGAATTTAACAAAAAGTCGTTAAATAAATTGAGCTCTATTAAAGTATATATAACCAAGTACGGGAAGCTTTATTGTGTTTGATAGAATCTCCAAATAATGTTGAATGTTGGTGAAAAAAGGATTAGATTTGAAAATGCAGTTGTTCTACAGTACAGTTATTCTACACAACTAGAACAAGAATAAAAATCGGTATAAAAAAAGCCTTTAAACGAAAAAAATTTGATTGAAAAAAAAAAATTTTGCCTAAGTATTTGGGAATTTTTTTTACTTAATTTACATAATGTATCATTCATTTTTTTTCTTTCATGCCATTTCACTTTATTTAATAATTTTTTGAGAGGGGTTTCTTTTATAAGTTTTTATGAGCATTTGATTTACTGAGATTTTTGTGAAGAAGAATTTTTAGAAGGGACGATTAACGATTGTGCACGCAGTGAGAGAACAGCTAACAGTAGTGCCGCCATCGATAAAAACAAACTCGCTATTCAGTACGTAGAGCTGTTGTCGAAACTATCGAAATATTTTCAATATCAGATATTCGTAAAATAAACATTACATTCATAAAGAAATGATACAAAAACCATTATTAGTGCGCTGACGCAAAGATAATGATATTCCTAAAAATCCTCGACGCAAAATTTCTCACAGTAATAATTTTCTTTTTACACAAAATATTACTGGGTAGAAGTTAGCGCCCTGCTCCTAAACAATAAAATATTCTCCCTAATTCCCCCTAAACATAAGCTGTCAAGCCTCGACTCTTTTTTCTTTATTTTTTTATTTATTTATTTAGAAGATTTGCCTTAAGATTACAGAAAGCCTAGCGCCATATAACCTCTTGTCCATCCTATTAACCTAGAAAACGAACAATCTGTACTGAAACACCATAAGATTCTCGCTGCTCGGTGTCAATCCAACGTAGAATAAGTACCCGTAAATTAACCAAAATACGAATTGATACGCTCATCACGAAGATCCTGTATGAACGTTTCCAGGTTCTTTTTGAAGAAGAAGCCTCTTTGCCGGCGTCCCTTATAATTACATTCGTGATAGCATTCTTTCGCGAAGACAGGGAGACTTTTCATCTTCCCGAGGATCTTCGCTTCGTAACTTGGGATTTACGATATTTACTACTTTTCAACATAACCGCCCGCACAACGCATTCTCCCCTTTCCTCCGATTCAACTACATACTATTTATATTCTACTGAAAATATGTGGAATTCTCTTCTTTACTGATAAATACAGTTCAACGATACGGAGGGTTAAAGTGTTTTCATTATACGAAAATGAAAAGCAGCGATATTAGCTAGTATCGTCTCGAAAACGCCATAACAAAAAAAGCCAATAGGAACGTTCCTCGTAACTGACGCCGCGAGCAATGACTGATCGAACGCCTCTCCGACAATACGATCTTTTGCCACTGCAAGTGCTAGTTTACAAAATAATTGGGTTACAAAGTAGATAATATTATTATTACTTATTATTACTTATAATACATAATGGAATTTCAAGTTTCATGGAGTTAGACTGATCCCACACGCTTTTGCATAGCACAGCGTGATGTAGCGTAAGAGATTTCGACCAATCGGGTAACTCTAAACGCATATATATGTATATTAGGGTGGTTAAAAAAAATCGATATTTTTTTTATCGAGGCGCAAGGGAAAAATGTTAGTACATTATAAAAAAGTAATTTTCCCAAAATTTGAGCGTTTTAAAAAATTTTCTAAATAGCGCTCAATCGATTTTTTTAATTTTTTCTATTTTTTGTTGAAAATTACGACAAAAATTTGTTTTTCATTTGCTCTCTAAGCAGAAAGTGTTACTAACTGAAAAATATGTAATGCTCCCAAAATTTTGACACTGAAAATGTTTAAAAAGGTGCCTCAAGTAATTGTTTTGGGTTTTTTTCTGTTTTTTTTGAAAATCACGCCAAAAAAATTTGTTTCATTTGCTCTCTAAGCAGAAAGTGTTACTAACTGAAAAATATGTAATGCTCCCAAAATTTTGGCACTCTGAAAATTTTTAAAAAGCTGCCTCAAGGAATTGTTTTGGGTTTTTTTTCTGTTTTTCGCGATCCTAATACAATAAATGTAAGTATTGAATCACAATTCTGTGATGGTTTCCATGCTCTAAAAAAATTGTAAATCCGACGCAAACGCTGAATGAAAAGCATTTTGGAGAAATGTTCAATGCATTAATCGATATTTCGAAAAAAAGCATACCACGCTTTGATACCAAGACAGGTAGATTTGTTGACAGAAAAATAAAGGAATCGTTGCAAGAGTATATCCCGAGTTATTGAAGGATCGCAGGTAAAAGCAAAGAAAATATCAGCAGACTGTGACAGCGAAATTAGTACAAGAAATTAGACGAATTACGTGACAACTGATTGAATTTTATTGAAATAATATTTTACGATGTAATTTTTAAGTACACACAAAATAATTCAAATTTGATCAGAATGGAAGTCGTCACATATGAACTCGTCATTTAATAAATATAATTTTTTATAAACTCGCAATACTTACGGAGAATTATTGCAATTTCCACAAGAATTTTTGACATGTTTGCAAGGACTAAACTATGTTGACATGTATCAACAAAATTGAGTCAAAGTCTTTTGTTTTCCTTAACAAATGGAAACTGTGACCAGTCTTCTGATTGCCTCGTCTTGCGCGAAAAAATATCAGACTTCGATGATGAAGAAGTCGTTCAATTTTCAGGTTCCAACGATTTGAAAAGAACGATTTAGATTCCTCTGCACGTTTCCAAATGAAAAAAATTTAAAAAAAAATATGTGCAATAATTTCTGAAATAATTGGAGTAAATGTCAAAGACATCAATTTGAGCATTAGCACCATTCGGATAAAACCAATGCAATGTAGAAAAATTGTAGCGTAGCAGCTTAAAAATAATCTTGACATCACACAATGCATGATGCCCCACTCAGATGATGATAAGCTGTTACAAAAGATCAATAATTCTAATTGCGGAAGTGTTGAGAGGTTATCCATAGTTCTGTTCGGCTTGAACCTTGTGTGATAACTCGAGACTGCCCGGACTTGGAAAGACGAGCGGTGAAAAATCAGGCTACGTAATTCTGCCACAACTGTATTATGCTCGTTTTTAATCTAACCTTAAGGTATTTCATTATAAAAAAGGACACTTGGATAGAACTTACTGCTTGAAGAATATTGAACGAAGAGTTACTCCATTTAGCATATCCCACCATCATCTATATAAACTTAATTTGAAAAGCGTTATCGACCGTACAACTTTCTTGAACATGAATCATATAATTTCGAAGAGTAATCAGGACTACAACACGTACTTGATAATATTTGAGGGTATGTAAGTTGTCAACGACACAGCTGAGTGGATAGGTTTTGGAATGAAAGATTGCAACGGTCTTATCACGAAGAACCATAACCAATAGGAATACCTTTTTTAAGTTGTGAGCGAGCATAGCAAGAAATATTCTTCTCGCGATAAAAAAAATTTATGGTTCAGCTGGATCTTCGAGGTAATGTGGTAGGTTTTTGAACATTTTTAGGCCATTACTTACGTACTTTTAGCGCATCGTTTAAAATTATTTCGGTCGTTGCAATTATTTGTTAAGATTTTTGGCTAAAAATTAAAAAAATGAAAAAAGCCGCTTGAGGTAGCTTTGATGATTTTTTTTCGAGCACGGAAATGATCAAAAAGCTGTATTTTGATCCAATACATACATTTTTTGTATTAGGATCGCGAATAATAGAAAAAAACCCTAAAACAGTTTCTTGAGGCAGCTTTTTAAAATTTTTCCGAGTGTCAAAATTTTGTGAGCATTACTTATCTTCAAGTTGGTAATACTTTCTGCTCAGAGAGCAAATGAAAAAAAAAATTTTGTCATGATTTTCAACAATAAAAATTGTTTTAAAAAACAAAAAACTCCCGACTGCTATAATATATATAACTTCATAAAAATATATTTTTATAAAATATTTATAAAAAAGAATGAAAGAAATTTCCAAAAAAAGATTTATTTTGAAACTCCTCCGCCAAAAGTAGATAGTAGTGAACTTGAAAATGTGTGAAATAAAAATTGATTAGAAATAATACATATAGATAAAAAAACATTCAATTGGTTAGTGTAACTCCCTCGACATTCAATTTTTTTATGGTTAATGTTAATTGACGGTAGGATAAGTTATTTACATGCGAAAAATCAAAATCAAAAAGTAATTATCAAAGTTAAATAATTGTACGAAAAATGTAGATGATGAAAAAACGTACAATTTACATAAAATTAACAAATGTTATAATTATAATCGAATTTAATTGTGGTCGGGAGACGTCTCCATTTCTCATTTAATGACTTAGAGACTTCTCCCGACCACAATTAAATTCGATTATAATTATAACATTTGTTAATTTTATGTAAATTGTACGTTTTTTCATCATCTACATTTTTCGTACAATTATTTAACTTTGATAATTACTTTTTGATTTTGATTTTTCGCATGTAAATAACTTATCCTACCGTCAATTAACATTAACCATAAAAAAATTGAATGTCGAGGGAGTTACACTAACCAATTGAATGTTTTTTTATCTATATGTATTATTTCTAATCAATTTTTATTTCACACATTTTCGAGTTCACTACTATCTACTTTTGGCGGAGGAGTTTCAAAATAAATCTTTTTTTGGAAATTTCTTTCATTCTTTTTTATAAATATTTTATAAAAATATATTTTTATGAAGTTATATATATTATAGCAGTCGGCAGTTTTTTGTTTTTTAAAACAATTTTTATTTCACACTTTTTAAAATTCACCAGTATCTACTTTTGGTGGTGGGTGTTAAGTTAATTCATTTTTTTAATATTTACTTTCTTTTTTTCATTCTTTTTTTGAAACATTTAAAAAAAATATATTTTCATGAAGTTATACTATTATAGCAGGCGGGAGTTTTTTGTTTTTTAAAACAATTTTTTTTTATTATAAATGTTCATTTTTATAAAATATAGCTTTTCTTCAGTAAACGTTGGTCGAATATATAAATCCAAAGTTTTGTTTTTCCCGATTTTATTGTGGTTATTTGTCAGATTTATATGTACTTCCATAAAAAGTTCTTTTTTTTTACACATTTTCTCCATTCTACGTTTGTTGAATTTATAAATTTAAAGTTTTGTTTTTCCCAACTTTATTCATTTTTTTGTCGGATTCATACTTCAAAAGAAATACTGTTGCTAAGTTCGATTAGTTGAAAAATTGTAATCTATAATTTTTCAAACTTCACGTTTATGTATTTCTTTTTTAATTCAGTTTGTGTGCGTAGTAATAATAACTTGTTTTTTGTCAAATTTACACTCAAATAACTTGTTTTCTTTCAAATTTGTACTAATAAAATATTGACAAGTTCGCTCATTAAAAAAAATGATGTAATTTTCTATAATGCTATAAAGTTTTGTTAAAATTCACTTTGTTTGCGTGATGAAAAAATTAAACTCGGTTTTATTTATAAGCTCATTCTGTGTATGCACTAAAAAATAAAATTACTAATGAAATTTCACAAAAAATGTTATTGTAATCTTTTTTGTAAAAATATAATTTTGTTCACTTGTACATTTGCTAAATTAAAAAGTTTAAAGTTTTGTTGTTCCCAATTTGTTCGTTTGTCAAATTTACTATTAAAATCTATTTATTGATCAGTCTACTTGAAAAAATAAAAAAATCACTGTAACTTTCAATAACGCAATAAAATTTTATGTTTATATACTTTCGTTGTCGATTTCGTTCATTGTTGTTGCTTTGAGTTCGTAGCACTTTACACGGCTTTTTATTACTCTTATTTTTAAATTCACTTTGTGTGTCACGCAGTAATAAATAATAAATAAAAAAAAATAAGAGTAAGAAATTCACTATAACACAAAACTTTATTATATTAAGGTGTATGCCCAATCAAATCCGCAGTACATCTATTTGTTTTTTCAAACAGATCATTATATATGATATCAATCATAAATATGTTTTTTATTAATTAATACTAATTATACATAACAAATCAACCCGATGAAAGTTACAGTTATTAACTTTAAGAAAAATTCGTTCTTCATTTGACTATTTTTTACTGGAGCTAATGTCCGTTCTATCAACCAATCAAAAAATTCCGTTTATATATCGAGAAAATTTGGCAACAGTGCCGGAAAGTGTGTCGTTTGACAGCTAATTTCCTAACCTAATACATTGTTTAATTTCTTTTTTTTCTTGTATAATGTGAGTGAGGAAAATGAGTGACAATTCTCGTGTTGTGCTCAGAGACAAAAAAGGCAAATTTACCACACAAAAAAGAAAACAGTGGCTTGAGAGTGTTGCGAAGAGTGTCGAGAAACGAAGACGTTTGAACAACATCGAAAAAAATTATATTTTGGTTAATTTATTTATATAGCTCATGTTTATCTTGCATTATATATTTGCATTGGCATTTCATGATTAGATCACGCTTGTATTTATTTTCTCTCATTGTTACTATACACTCGGTTCGTACTGCCCGCGCGTGCAACGTTGCCATATTTCCATGTTTCGCACATTTAATATGGCGGCTGTAGTAGCAGTTTTCACACATGACCCAAACGACTCTACTTTTTTTTGAGATTTTTGAACAAATACGACGGTGACATCGGGGGGTTTTTTTTCTTTAAATAGTAAAAAAAATAAAGTTTCTAATAATATTTTTTTAAATCTGTACGCTTATATATCACGGGCTTTATTTTCTTATTTTCTTTCAAATTAGGCTATTTCCGCTACGATTAACATGCGTTTTAATGGGACTGAAAAAATTAATTTACGTAATAACTATACGGTGAAGTCTAATTATTTTTTTTTCTAATCGACGCAGCATCGTTCACTCTACAACATATTTTAAATTTGAAGGTCAAACTTAAATTGTATATTTTGGGCATAAATCCTTAAATAAAAATAATGATCGCATCGAAACGCATAACCAAAAAAAAAGTCGAGGACTGCCTTATCTTTCGATATGGCAAAATGAGTTTGAATATGAATATTAATAATTTCAGCGAGTTTGCAATAGATTTTAACAAACTATGTCGAAGAACACTGTCTGCCACACACAGAAAATACATGCAATTATAACACAAAAAGAACAATATATACATGTATATAGACGAACTGTATAGACAGACGTGCGTCGATTCGGATTGACATGAAATTAGCGCCGCACAAGGGTGTGAATTTGGCGATAGTCGAATAAGGGTCCCCTTTCGATATGGCAAAATGCGTTTGAATGTGAATATTAATAATTCTTAATTATTTCAGCGAGTTTGCAATAGAATTGAACAAACTATGTCTAAGAACACTGTCTGTCACACATAGAAAGTACATGCGAAAATTGGTCAAGACAGTTGTCACCGTTTCGGAGAAAAGTGGTGACAAAGAAATAGCCCCAATCAGCTGATCGCAGTGAAACACATAACTCCCGTCTTTCTGCCCTGCGGGCAGTCGGGAGTTAAAAAATAGAAAAAATGAAAAAAGTCGATTGAATCTATTTAGAAAATTTTTTTAAACGCTCAAATTTTGAAAAAATTACTTTTTTATAATGTACTATCATTTTTCCCTTGCACCTCGAAAAAAAAATATATCGATTTTATTTTGAACCACCCTAATGTATATAGTACATTTGTACGCTACGCGATTGATCGGAATCTATTATGCTACGTTATGCTATGCTATGCGAAAGCGAGTGTATCAACCTTACTAACTTCACTGTCAAGATATCTGGGCTTTTTCTGTATCGCAAAAAGAATGGAAAAACCGCTGTGATGCTGCTTTAATTCCTATACCATACCAATGGAATGTGCATAAACTTTCAGTCGCGAACCCATAACAGTAGAGTGCAATAGTGCAAACGTACATAGATATGCGAGTAAAATCCGATGAAAAGATGAATTCTGCTTCGCTTGAACAGGGAAATCCGAATAAGGTTTCGGCAATTCGTCTGCAGTGACCACTGTTTCGTTTTCGATAAATGCTTGATTCTGAGCTTGCTTTCCGGTAACATAACCTCTTCCTCTCCATACAAACAAATGTTCGTGGACTCTCATTTCCATTTTACGTGCAACTCTGGATTCACTGTGCAAACGGAGTATTGTTCAGAACCGACATATTTTTACCTTCCGCGCATTCCTCATCGGAAGAGAATTCTACGGTAGAAACAACAGGGAAATACCATATATTCTGAAGGTCCGTTTGTGGATAAAAGACGGGTTCGTTCAAATACATTTAGAGATAGTTGAGAATGCATTAAATTGATATACTGGATGATGATTTATAGAGTACAACTTGAAAAAAATGTGTAAATTTATTTATAAAATAGTTGCTGACATCGTTGACAAACGAATGTCGAGTTGTGTTTATAGCGGTATTGACTATATATATTAGTATTGACAGCACAAAAAGGGTCTCGGTCCCAGACCATAAAGGAACGAAAACAAAACCAACTGAAGTATGGGAGAGTGAAAGTCATGTCGCTTTGAAGTTCCATAAATTCCTATTTGATGAATTCGGATAATCGTACATTTCACATTTCTGGTAAAGCAAGAATTAACCACGTAGGGAAACTCACAAGAAACAAGAGATGTTATATAAATAAGCGCGATTTTATTATGCAACGACATCAAGTCGCTGGATAACGCGACAACTGAAGTTTATTGTAAGAAACGAATATTTAATACGAGAAAAAGGAAGACGTCAACAAGTTGCAAATGCATTAAATCCATAGAAGTCGCTCCCACGTAAATATTGAAATATAATTCTATTACGAGTGATGCCGAGGCGTCGATACGTGCACCCAAAATAAAAAGGAGCAAACATTTATATCGCATGCTCGTAAAGCTCACAGTTTTAAGCGTCACATGCAAATCCAACATCCATATGTAATAAAATGAAAGCCTGCAAAGGCACTAGGTAGAGTGACGAAAGGAAAGAGGGGGCGGACGGGGGGAGGATATGGCAAGGGGCATAAAGTGTTGAGGTTAGCTCGTGCTCATCCCCATACTATTTCTGGCGTCACTTCGATCCTCTTGTATGTGTACGTATAAATATACATCTGTGGTTGCGCATTCATGTTTGAATGCGCTATATGATGTTCTGTTAAGGTTAGGAGACTCCGGGTTTCCAGGATACATTTGGCTATAGACGCGGGAGTGGGAGAGGGGGCTTTCATGCTGCGCAAGCTTGTTTGCAGGGTTGAGTTGATATAACATTAACAACAAGTCGTTAGAGAGATGAGGTACGCACGGGATGGGACGAAGAGAGACAGAGAAGAGTGAGAGGGGGGAGAGGGGTGATTGGGGAGACTGCAAAGATGAGAGAAGAGAATGGGTTGAGAGCGGGAGGCGGTTGCTTCTAGGCATGGTGGGCGGCACGGGCTTTGGTCTCGATATGCGCTAGAGCTCGGATGCGCCGTTATAACGGCAACATACTACGGTGGGTTGGGTAGGGGAGCGAGGGGGGGCCACTCGGCAGAAGCTCCAGATTGGAGCTGGAGGTAGAGGTGGCAACGGCATCGCCGTGTGCAGCAGCTAGAATACGGGACTCTTCTGGTTCGGGATGTTATAGGAAAGGGTGCAGAAGGAGGAGGAGGAGGGGAATGAGGAGGGCGAGAAGGGTTGCTGCTTGGGTACGACGAGATGTTGCGATGATGTGGGGATGCGGGACTGAAGCGGAGAACGGACGAAACGAGTATACGACAATGGTCGGCATGGCAACACCGCGCGCACGGTGTATACACGATCACGGTGTACGTACTACTTGCTTGTTGGTGCTGCTACTCGCCCGACTATGCTGGTGAGATTGAGTGTATACGACAGAAGAGACAGAAAGAGAGAGAGAGAGAGAGAGAGGAATGGCGTCAGAGCGCTTCGGCTCCAACTCAGGGACTCTATTTCCATAATCTGCTGCTTTGTCGATTCTGAATTATGCGACTACGCTCCTGCTTGCCACCCTGCTCCTCATCTCGCCTCCGTCCACCCTACGCTAAAGCCCCCTCGTCGCGGATTCTCAACCACCATTCCATGTCCCATTCTGCCCCATCCTCCTCCTCCTCCTCCTCCCTTACTAGCCCGAATCGAGTATCCGATTATTTGCTCGAAATCGATTTCACGTGTTTGGAGCCGAGCCGTATTTGTACACGCTGAATACGGGAGGTATTGTGCCCGACCGTTCATCTTCATTTCGCAACATTGTCGTGGAAACCAGAACCGAGAGCACACCGCAGCATTCGCGGAATCTCTTTCTCTCTCACTCTCTCCCTCTTTCATTCTCTCTCTCTCTCTCTCTCTCTCTCTCTCTCTCTCTCTCTCTCTCTCTCTCTCTCTCTCTCTCTCTCTCTCTCTCTCTCTCTCTCTCTCTCTCTCTCTCTCTCTCTCTCTCTCTCTCTCTCTCTCTCTCTCTCTCTCTCTCTCTCTCTCTCTCATTCTCTCTCTCCCTCTCTCACTCTAACTTGTTCATGGCCAGGCTCTGCACATAGTCGAGTCAGGAGCAACTCATCACACTGACAGTTGAGAATCGTGGCTTGATGTATTTATTATAGATAATCAAAACAAAGTAGCCTCTTACACGCAATCTGATGCACCATTCATAGCCGGTCATGACCTCATAAAGTTAACATATAGATTTCCTGCGAGTTGCTATATACTCAGCGAACTATAACAAGGCGTACACTAAAAAATTTTAATGATACGCAATATTTGGAAACTGTAAGGTCTTTACTCGTACGGAATAACTTACTCTCAGGTATGACATGTTCGTCGCCTCATGAATTAGATAAAATTGTACATTCTCTACGTGATCAATTAATAACATTTTTGAACATTCATGCGCCGCTCCGTACGTTCAATGTAAATAAACCACTAGCTCCCTGGCTTACAAATGAGCTCAAATCCCGCATTAAATTGAAAAACACAATGTACAAAGATGCAAAACGATTGAGAAGTGTGTTGGTTATGGCAATCTGTAAACAGTATAGAAATGAACTCTCTTCTCATATAAAAGAAGTGAAGAAAGGTTTTACCTTAAAAGAATATCTACAACTTCAAATTCATCTAATTTATAGCGAGAACTCTCGAACTTAGGATTTGTAAGAACACAATATTCATCACCATTTACGTTTTTTACATCAGATGAACTTAATAATTACTATGTTCGAGTCTCGAACTCTCCTCCATCGTATACTTTCGGTACGTTTCTAAGCACCCTAAATCCTTTGAATGGTAATCGGCCTGTCTTTCAGTTTTCCGAAATTACGGTTGAAAGTCTATTAAAGTCATTAATGTTAAAATCTTCAACTTCGCTCACTGCTGGTCCCAATGACATTTCGCCATTTGGCTTACGTAAAAGTTCGTCCGAGATTTTGCCGGCACTTGCATTAGTTTTTAGTAACTGTCTTTTGCTCTCTCGCTTTCCTGCAACATGGAAACAAGCTTTCGTTAAACCACTCATTAAATTACATCCACCGACATCGTCCTCAGATACTAGACCTATAGAACTAATCTCTGCGAAGAATCCAAATTATTTGAGCGTGCTGTATTCGATTAAGTCTTCTCTTTTGTAAATATAAACAATTTACTAGATCCGCGACAATCGGGATATCGCATAGGTTTCAGCACGCATACGGCACTATTACGCTTAAATCATGATATCAGGTAGGCGGTAGACGATAGAAAAGTGACGATATTGGTTTTATTTGATTTTAGTAAGGCATTAACATAGTGCCTCACCTAAAATTGCTAACCAGCTTCGCAACTTTGGATTCCAGATAATGTTCTGAGATTCTTTTACTCCTATCTTACTGGCAGAACTCAAGCTTGCATTGATGGCACTGGAAGTCGCTCAAATTGGGCAGTTACGTCGTCTGGAGTACCGCAAGCTTTCGTTCTCGGCTCCTTGCATTTCTCTCTGTACATTAATGACATCAAAAGCGTACTTTCCTATAGTGATCATCTTATCTTTGATGATGACACGCAAATTTATCGTAGCCGTACGCCTTCCGCGATTAAAACTGAGCTAAATCTGATTTCTCAGACGATCAAGCTATTTCGAACAATGCATCGGATAATGGGTTAAAACTTGACTAAGTAAATTCAAGGTTGTAATTATTGGCAGCAATAAATATATCAGCAGAATAAATTATGATTCATTACCAACTATTGCAATCAATGACGTCACTCTTCCGTTTGTCGACGAAGTACGAAATTTGGGTGTTGTTATGACCTCTAACCTGTCATGGAACAAACATGTCAACCGCATTTCCAGTAAAGCGAACCTCGTGTTTTACCGTCTGTGATATTCCCGAACGCTCTGACATAACCAATAAAAACAACCCTGGTCACTTCATTCGTTTTCCCTATTATTGATTATTGCTGTGCGGTTATAATGATCTGAACAGTGAACTAAATACTAAGCTTGAGGTACTGTTAAATTGTGGAATTTGTTACATTTTCAACCTTAAATGAGATGAGCATATCACTCCTTACCGAAGGAAATTGAGATGGCTAACAGGTAAATCTAGACGACTCTATTTCATTGGTATTATCACCTATCGTATTGTCAACAATCAAGCTCGTTCGTATCTTAGTGAACTTTTTTAACCTGAGACTCATTCTCATCGCTCAATCAGTTGATGA